>JAMKCH010031774.1:0-16723 GCA_023653785.1 Ophioderma brevispina | reverse complement strand
CAACTACGTGGTTTTGTGGCATATGCCAACTTCATGGGGGGGGGTATCTATTCTGATCTTTTGATGGTTCATGCAATTTATTTTTTTTTTTTCAGAAATTGAGATGCTAATCATAATTTATTAAGGAACAAGAGGGTATTTCAATGAAGTTTATTGGGTACTCAACCCTCATAATAAACCTAAAATGAAAAGAGAGTTCTAATTTTCTGTCAGTCCAAACTCGGATGTCTGTTTAATGAACATACTACCAGAGCAACACAAATACTACACTAGTCCAATTCATGAAACCTTTTTGGCCTTAAGCCTGACATGGCAGGGTATGGCTCTTGGCATAGATCCCTGAGCCTGTGTGACCTAAGTTACTGTATGTGTGTCAACTCTGATTTACTGTCCATGTTTATAACATACCAATTAAAGTTTGTAATAGATTGTTACTGGAGTCCTTTCTTGCACTAATCACCCACAGCAGTATTGGCCAGTAACTCACTTTCAATGATGAGCACGCATCGACATATAAACTGGCTTTTTGAGGGGGACCCCGGGATTGGAAGGACCTTTTAATAGCCAAAAATAGCTGATATTTCATGTTTTGGCATGACCCCCTCGGGGGCGTGCACCCAGAAGCACCCCCAAGATACCCACTGAGATATTTAAAAGAAAATTTCCAGCTATAATGCAACCTTAATAAGTTTCCTTTTTCTTCATCATTTTACAGATCAATCAAACATGCAATGAGTTATCACTTTGACCTTTGAAACCCTGACACACTAACCAGTAAAAGGGAAACTCAAATTCCCTGCTGAGGGTGACTCCTTTTCCTGATAAGATCCTGAGCTTGTTTTCTTACAAGAAACACTCAATTTGTTTGCATACGTTATTTTTCATGACAAATGATTGACCACAAAAAGCATTCAGACGCAGTATAATGTGAATTTCACTTTGCACTACATGACATCAAAACCACTGCCTATATACTCACCTGGCAGCTGCTAAAAAGAAAATCTAATTCTTCTTTAGGTCTCCACCTCCATATTTTAGTTTAACAGTCCCCCCCCCCCCCCCCACCCGTACAATTTTTGTTGTTAATTTGTCATCTTCCTGTGTATTAATTTCTCTGTAGTGTTGCGCACTTTAACTTTAGAAACTCTTCCAAGCATTCACCCCCACTGCTGCACAAAAGCTGCATATCCTAGGGAAAAAAGAGTGCAGAAAGAAAAGATTAACAAATCGCGAATATTATATTTTTTTATAACTAATACATCGCTAATAACATTACTACAGGTTCTTTACCACCAACAGGTGGTTCTTTACTCAGAACCCCTTGTGACGCTTGACACTCCTTCACTCCCAGATAAGGTCTTCAGTGTACAATACCGAAACATAGAGGATAGGTGTAGCACGATGCATAGAGTTTATCTCAGTGTCCTATTAAAAATCAATGCTCGGAACGGCTGCATGGAGGTTGGAAAAATGCAAATATCACCCAACTAACTCCACGCTAATTTCAAATCCATTCCCTTTGGAAGATCTTGCCCCCTAAGTGACGTGCATACGTCGTTACATTTTTAATACAAATGTACATAGAACACCCAACTACATAGTAGGCAAAAAACATGATGGGCTCGTTTGCACTGATTTTACTCATGATACTGAAATGAAGATTTCATTGTTTTATTGTGCAAAGGACATGCCACCAAAGTGGCTTCAAATCAGGCGCCACTGAAAAATACTGAATCAATTTTAGGCTGGGATGTACAAATTTACGCGCATGTTAACTACACGAAGCAATGGAATTGGCTTTATGTTAAGTAGCGCGGCACCCGTGGCTTTTTTTTCTTTTGACCTCCCCTGAAAGCACCATACATGTACTTACTGAAATATGAACAAAATCTGCGTGGGTGAGTTTTCCAACACCTTGGTGTAAAATTTTGGCATGGAACGACCATTGGGTGTAGCTACAGTCCTTTTACCTCCCCCCCTCAAGTCAGTGTGTCATTGTGTTTATGCGTGATTGCAGCTTAATCGTCCGCTGGCATTGATCGAATCGCCGGTATACACACCGCACTGTATCCACGTTTTGACAACATGCAAATCGTCTCTTAATTTCAGACGTCCAGTTTGACAAATGAGATAAGTAGGAGCACTGCAGAGCTATTACCTCTGCAAAATCATAAAAATCAAGTTTTTTATATTTTTTGACATATAGGCCTTTATGTTATATTATAGCGCCCTCTATCATTTTCCATACAGAGACGTGTTAAACTAAATTTTAAGAAAATCATATTTGCCCGCATGAAATTTCGTAAAATTTTTGCCAGGGTGCAGTGAGTGTTAAATAATTCAAATTAATCAAAAGTGGTGGGCCGTTGATATTTTGTTTTATTCCTGGTTTTGTTCATGATAAATTAGACTTTCAAACATCTGGGTATAAAAGCATGTGAATGCCCCCATGCGAAGCATCTGTCTGAACGCGATTGACGTCATGACCGAGGAAGATGAACTAACTGGCACCCCCAGCGCTAGTCAGGAGCAATAACAAGTTTGACCCGGACCTGCCTTAGGGCCTCTAATTGGTCCCAAGGCTAATCCCCTTGCGGGGGGTCCAGGGTGGAGCCCCCGTTAGCTCTTGGGTTTTAGCATGTTTGAGTTGCCTTCGGAGAGCTCTCAGTTATTGCTTATTTGAAGCAGATGAACTATACTGCCCTTGGCGGGGTCCAGGGGGCAAAGCCCCAGAAGCTCGTGTTTTTTTAGTATGTTGGAGTGCCTTTATAAAACTCTTTACAGTTATCTCATTACATGAAGCAAAGGATATCTACTTGGCCCCTGATTGGGTCCAAGGGGCGAGGCTCTGGAAGCTCCGAGTTTAAGCATTTTGAGTGCCTTCGGAGAGCTTCTCAGGATCTCGTTATCTAAGCACATGAGCTGTAGGCCTACTGCCTGTTGGACAAATCACAACAAACGCATTTTGTTTGGTGTCATTTTATTTCCTCAAACGTCATTTCAGCGCCCCTCCCCCCTTAGGTGGCACCCGGGGCATGTGCCCCATTTCCGCGCCCCTAGGCTATTCCACTGGAATGTCCCTTTGTTTTATTGTTTCTCATTTTTTTTAGCTAACAGTTATACAGAACAATACAGAGTGTTCCAAGGGTTTTTTGCCAACTGCACCAATACGCTTTTCCTTTCTTGTAGGGTTGGAATGAGGGTTTTATTGATTTTTCCTCCGAGTGGAGCAATTTTTAACAGCACATATAAACGATGGGGGGCTCATTGAACTTGGTAACTTAAAATAATTTTTAAAATTCGGGTACCCATGTACCGCTCTAAAAACAATTCGGGTACCTGGGATCCAATACCGTAAAATGAGACCCTAGCCATTTGACTTGTCATGCCTTAATGCTACCATTTTCTTCATCACCGTGTATTTATTTGTCCCTACTTACGCCCACACTGGTTGTCACCACTGAAGAACTGAGGAGGCAATTGACATTCCCAAGCTACCTTTTCCCTATCTTATAAAGCTAACTTCACATATGTCTTTAACATTTGCATTAACAGATGTGAAGTTATGCAAACACATGGAATACCTTTCCCCCTGTTACCAGCATGACTGAGCAGGCCATTTCAAATAGCCAACTTGCAGACTGCAGACTAACAAAATATCAAAAGCAATTCAGAGAGAATTCAGAGAGGGGGAGAGTCATATCACCCTAATCTCCGTATACTTACCATTCAAGCCTGGACTTATTCCTTTTTCATTTTCCTACGCTCGTCTTAGCAATATCCCTACAATACCCACTGTAAAATTGGGCAACCGCCTGAGTGCGCACACGTGAGGGCCAATGATCAGGCAACACTTACTTCTGATCATTTTGGTACGCTCTTTCCACTGGGTGTGACTCCACGGCGGGAGAGCGAACACCGTGAGGCCCGCCCCGTCCTTGGCGGCGCCGCGGCAGGGCTTTGAATGGTAAGTATCCAGAGATTATGGTGATATGACTCTCCCCCACGGGGAGAGGGGAATCACCTACAGCTCCTAGTACGGTCCCATTCAAGCCTGACTTTATGCACAGATTGCAACTGTAGAGCAACCCGGAATCCTATTGCTCGGGCCATAGGCAAGCGGATCTATGTGATATTATCTCGCCGGGAAAGGTTGAACAAAACAATATATACCAGACGCACTTACCGACTTCCGGGTAAAGTGCTACTGGGAGCTTGGCGACTGGAAGATGGGGAGTGTGCTGTGATGACGAGGAATCTATGATCCTAGCTGCCTCGAACCGCTGCGTCTAGGACATCTTTTGAGAAAACTTGTTGGTGAATCCAAAAGACAAGCCCATCCCATGGCGTCCCTGATATCTTGTATAGAAGCTCCCAGGTAGAAGGCCCAAGCGCCCCTGAGATCTTACGGCTGAGCTCCTATTGCGTCCCCGCAAGACGAACCTCCGACTAACTAGGCCCTCCTGTTATGACTGCCACTATCCATCTGGCTAATTTCGTCTTGGAGGCCGGCGAGACGGCTTCTGAGTTGGGGAAGAGTTGGTTCGTGAGCCCCCCTATAGGTCTGAATCTTACTGAGGTAAAACTGCAAGGCTCTAACTGGACACCAGCGTCCTTCATCGCTGGAACCTGAGGCTTGTCGGAGATCTGGGAGGATGATCGGATGGGGAGAGGGGGGAAGGTGGTGGGCGGAATACAAGGGGGGTGAGGCAAAGGAGGGATGGGTGAATGACGTGGGTGGGTGAAGGAGGGGCAGGGAGGGCATGGAGTGAATCTGCGAGATTGATTTCTTGGTCAGGCATCCTGATCGGGGAAGAACGAGCGGCATTCCTGTGAAGGTGAGATGATTCTCTGCTTATAGGCATATCAAGGGTGTCCGATACTCCTTTGCCTGATGCTGCGGCGACAAGGAAGATAGTGCTCTTGGTGGTGTCCGCTAAGGACGCCTGATGAAGAGGCTCATAAGGAGTACTGTTGAGATGCTGGAGGGCTGATGGCAGGTCCCAAGCTTGCACTAGAGAGCGATCGGACGGCCGTTGATGCAGCATTCCCTTGATGCGATAATGAAGCGCTGGCGAGCTAGACACAGTGATGCTCCGGTGATGCCTCCGCCCATCCCATATGGATTGCTGAGAGAGTTGCTCGCCGAGGGTCCACTTGCCGATCCTGCACCTGTACCGGTGCTTGACAAGTCTGGAATTAATATAATCCTCCCTTGTTGTAGGTCCCTTGCCTCTCCAGTCAGATTGGTGGCTTGGGTGATTGCCGTTGGAGAAAGTGTTATCAATGTAAGTATCCCCGTGAACGGTTAAGGCCCGGCCGTAATAACGGTATTGGGGCCCCCGATGACAGGAAAATCAATATCCATTTCTAAGTACCCCCGAAACGGTAGGGCCCGGCTAATAACGTTATGGGGCCCCCGATGACGGGGAGGGGACAATATCCGGTGGTGGAGCCGTGGTCCACGAGCAGTATGTTCGGAGTGGGCATTGAGGCGGCTTTGCGAACAGGTTCACTAGGGGGTGATCCAGCCCGTAGGAGCCATTATGCATATTGGGATGAGGTGGTACTCCACTGACGACCCCCGGACTCTCGAATGTTCCTATCTTCCCGGCTGTCTTCCTCGACAGGGTATCTGCCAGGTGTGGTCTTCCCCGGGAAGGAGGATGGCCTTCAGGGTGTTCTGATACGGAGACAACCACTCCAGGACGTCTGTAGGCAAATGCTGCGAGCTCCCAGATCCTCCCTGCTTTTTTAGTAGGAGACGACCGGCATGTTGTCGCACCAGGGCTAGGACGTGACCTCCCTTGACCAGATGGAGAGGCAGCCTCGGCGCCAGATAACCAGCCACAGCTCCAACTTGATAATGTGATGCTCGGTCACTTCTGTCCCAGTCCCTGGAAGGAGAGTGTCTCCTACGTGGGTTCCACACCCGCTCTAGACTCGTCCGTCCTGGGAATGTGACAGATGATGTCCCTTGATGGTGAGTAGTTTTCCCTGGCGGAGCTTTATCCGGCAATCCACCACGCTATCCGCTCTTCTGGCCTGTGGGACGTCAGGAAGTTTCTCTGAAGCTCCGGTTCTCGGCGAATGTTAACCCGATAGACGAGCAGCTATACTACGTGCATGCGAAGTCTGCGGCGTGGTACCACCGTTGTCATACTGGCGAGAAGCCAGTAGTCAATTGAAGTTTCATGAGACCCGGCAACACTGCGTCGGGGTAGATGCGATGCGCTCTGCGGTCGGAATGCTATTTCCCTGTTTGAAGATCAGCGTCGCCCCTTAAAAAGTTGATGCTCCCGCTAGGAGTGTTGAAGTCGTTCCTGGACGGCCTGCCAGGAGCCGTCGTCCAGGTAGGCGAGGCGAATGGCTTTCTTCCGCCCGATGAACTCTGGCTACAGTCTTCCCTATCCTGGTGAATGTGCGGGACACTGACGATAATCCGAACGTTAGGCACTGAAGTGATGAAACGAGCGGTCGATAAGGAAACCGGCCACAAACTTTCTGTGGACGGATGTTCGAGCGTGGAAGTAGCATCCTTTAAGTCAGAGTGGATGCTCCCCCTCCCCCCCGGCTCCGATGAGTCACTTGAGAACTGCTGATAGGCGTAACTTGAAGAACTGGCTGAGCGCTTTCGTGTTGAAGGATCGGGGCGCCACTCGTCGGATGTTCCCTTAGGGATAGACAAAGCGCTGAGGTGAATGCTATGGCGCGGGGCGGTGCCCGAATGGATCGCCGCCTTCTGACGCCAGCGGCTCGACCTCTTGAGAAGGGCTTGGGCCGTCTGTTCACGACCTTGGGGATCACCATCTCCTCGTGTGCGCAGAACCCATGAGTTCGAAGTCAACGTCCGACACAACGGTGTCTGAAGTATTCCCAGCCGCCCCCCCCCCCAACGCAAGGGGAGGCTCTGAGGTCTGAGGACAAGTCACCTCTCTTCTGGGGGGGAGGAAGCATACATCGGACTCCCCCCCCCCTCCTGATCGATCGCCCTTGTTGCATCCACCGCCGTCACTGCTCTTGCGTCGGTATCCTTGCTCCCCTCTGGGGAGATTGACACTTGTTGCTCTTAGAACGGCTGGTTCTCCTGATTGGAGTCCCTGACTAACGAAATTCTGCTGTTGCTGCAGCCGCTGCGGCTGCTGAAGGGCCCCCTGGCTAGCCGGCACCCAGTCTGTTCTTCTGGCGTTCGCATGCTGCCTAGGCCTCTTGTTAGCGACATCCTCCTTGTGTAGGCAACTGACTGTCCCCCGAGAGGTCAGGTCTTGTAGGCGTCTCCAGGAACTGCCCGGGCTCAGGAGGTTGAGGGCGTGGGGCGCACTCACTTTCCGCAAGTAGGCCCCCGGTTACTTGCGATAGCCTTCATCGGTGTTCCCCCCCGCACATAAAAAACGGCATAGTCAACCAACGGAGTGTATAAGAGTTAACGTTTGCTTGTCCCCTGGCACTCATCTGGAAACTGGACAGTGTCTAACTTAGTTTCTCAGGTGGCGAAGGCGGAGGGAAGGATGCGTTCAATAGTTCGCATATACCATCCCGGGCCATGTTTCCCGTCTGCCGCTCAATTCGGCGTCCCCTTCCTGGTCCCATGGTGGGCCCGGAGAGGCACGTTCCTTCCCGGTTTGGTTTCTTCCCGGTGAGCGTGTCGCAAGCTTCCTGAAGCTGGTTACTTACGGCCGCCGCTATCCTCTGGCTGTTACCCCTGAAGCTTAGCTTCTCCCTCTCGTCATCTCTGGTGAAGGTTCAGCCACTGGATAGGGTGCCCCCTCTCTAGCACACCTGCGAAAAGGAAAGAAGCCGCCACTGACGGGCTCTGGTATACTGTGACGACTGCCTCGTTTTCGGAATCTTCGTCCAGGTGGAAGATCCTATCTACCTCCGGGACTCCGGCCGTGATGAAAGCCTCTGTTAGGTTTATCCATCCTTGCTTTGATCGGTTAAGTTACGGTGGTCCGAGGGGTAGCGGTGTGTGATTGGTTGAACGCCGCAGAAATTCATGTTCCGATGGCCGTCCATGAATACCCACTCGTCGGGTAAAACTCGGCGGTTCGGAACCTTTCCTGGACCCAGAATTTCGTCCCATGCGGACCGGCGCTGGGTGGACTCTAATTGCGTCCTCGCTGGCTGCCGTTGGGGCGGTGGCTGCCCTGAAAGTCCCTGCTTATCCGACGGTCGCCCCGTCGATCGGGCTGTCCCCCGGCGGTACAATGGGTCCCGGAAGTCCGCGACTTGGGTCGCGGGTGATTTACTCCGGTGGTCTCGGCTATCCCGACGTCTTGGCGGCAGTCGTAATTATCCTTGCGCTGCGGCGGCCCGGTCTCAAGGAGCAGCTCCTCTGGTAATCCGGACGGTAGCTGCTAGTACAACGGCTCCGATAACGGCAGCTTCGAATCCCATTGGTGATCGTGCTGCTTGCGGCACTGCGGTGACCCCGGCGCTTATGGCGATACCGGCGCTTACGGCGATCCGTACTTGCGGTGATGCCGGCGCTTGCGGTGATGCCGCCGCTTGCGGTGATCACGACACTTGCTGTGATCCCGGCGCTTGTGATCCCGTGCCGCAGTGATGCCGGCTTGCGGTGATCCCGGTACTTGCGGCGATCCCGGCTTTGCGGTGATCCCGGTGGCTTGCGGCGATCCCGGCGCTTGCGGGTGATCCCGGCGCTTGCGGGTGATCCCGGCGCTTGCGGTGATCTCAGTGCTTGCGGTGATCCCGTTGCTTGCGGTGATTCCGGTGTTGCGGTGATCCCGGCGGCTTCGGTGGTGTTGCACTTGAGAGGTGTCACCATCTAAGTATCCCCGTGAACGGTTAAGGCCCGGCCGTAATAACGGTAAGTGGGCCCCCGCTGACAGGAAGACCGAATACCGTTTCTAAGTATTTCCCCGTGAACGGTAAGGCACGGCCGTAATAATGGTAGTGGGCCCCCGCTGATGGGGAGACCAATATCCGGCGGTGGAGAGTCGGTAGCACGGCGCTGGTCCTGCAGGATCCCGGCGGCGGTTTCCAGCTCGGCGTTAACGGCGTCCCGGAACAGCTCTTGGCGGTGATCCCCCGGCGGCGGCTTTCCGGCTCCGTAACCTCTTGCTGTGACGCCGTGGCGGTTCCGGCTCCCGGAACAGCTCTTGCGTTGATCCCGACGGTTTGCAATGACTTCCGGACCGGCTCTTACGGTGATCCCGGCGGCCGGCTCCGGCTCCCTGAACGGCTCTTGGCGGTATCCGGCGACGGCTTCGCCGCCCCTGGACTGCTCTTGCTGTGATCCCGATGGCTGACACGGCTTCCGGAACGGCCTGCGGTGATCTCGGCGGGGGTCTCGCGTCCCGAACGCCCTCCGCGGTGACCACGTATTCCGAAGCTGGAGAGCGGGTACTCGGTGGGCGGTGAGGCACTCGGCCGGGCGGCGGTGACAGAAGGAATCCGGAACCTCGGCACAGATGCGGCTCTTGCGGCTGCTATCCTGGCTGCTACCCCCACCCGGCTACACTTGGATGCTGGGCTCCTTCTCGGTCTTTGAGTCGAAATCCTTGTCTTTATCTGGGGAAAGACAAAAAAGAGAGAACTCAAGGCGGTTAGGAACTTAACCCTTTCAAGACCACCATTCCTACATGCACGCTATTGCTGCGCCATAACAATGCACGTAACTGCTGCGCTGTTCATCGCACATAATCGGTCGATAATGGGGCTAAAAAACACCGTAAACATCGATAATTTCCGGCAACGGTTGGGAGCTCTAATAACCTCGTTTCCTCTGCATAGCATTTCTACATCGTCTTTTCTGTAGTTCTAATTTGGAAACCCACATCGCACCCCTACAGTTCTCTTAAAAAAATTGCTTTCGTATGCTGGGCCCGTGTTAACGGCTCATTGTGTACGTCAGGTATTCGTACGGTTGTCGTTTTCATTTTTACCGGTAGCACGCCAAAAGAAGCCCTCCCGTTTTTGACGATTTTGCTGTCAAAATGCAAAATTACGAAAAACAAAAATGTCAGAAAGTCTCATATGAGTCTTCTGATACTAGTGGTAGTGAAAATTTCAGCACTGAGAGCGATTTTGAATCGGAAAACAGAATCTGAAAGTTCATCAACCAGTACCACTCACAGTGATACCAGTGAAGAAACGAACTTTCCATGATTGATGGACACCGCAGCCTCAAGTTCATGGAAAGAAAAGGACTCTAAAAAGTAAGATTTTTACCAAATGATATCTTGATTTGATGGAGAATTGCTGTTTTCTTTTGAAATCATGTCATTTTCTGAAAAAACTATTGGCCATTTACTTGCAAAAATCGTCCATTTTTAGGTAGGTAGGTAGAGCACAAAATTCACATTTGCCTCAACCGTGGTTACTTGTGTGTTCAAGAACAACAATGTCTAAACCGTAAAGTTACTTGTTTTTCAGAATGACCTCCTGAATAATTTTGACGAAATCTTAATTTTTAAGAATGATTTGCTAGGGTGCTTGGGTCCAAATGAAGAAAAATCATTATTATTAAGCCTTTCTAATTATAAATTTTAATTTCATGTTTTTTTAGTGCTGTATTTTTAAAAATGAGATGTTTTTCTTTCTACAGCTTGCCATTGCAACCAAAGCAAAAAAGAGAGCTCGGACAACCACCACCAATGATGAATCATCAAAAGGTAACTTTTTTAAGTTTTTTGTTTAGATCCTAAAATCCAAAGTAATGATTTGCTAAGTTTGTATTCATGTATACATTTTTGTTTTACCTTAGAATTTAGCCAATCAAAATCTTGAAAAAATGCAATATTGTGCCAAAGCAGATATGACCCTTTTAAAATTAGTGGTGCCCTTTCGATGCTTTCGATTCCATTTTTTAGCGCATTTGAAGAGTCCTTTTTTGCGCTAAAAATCATATATTTTTCTCATTACAAAAGGGTTGATACATGTTCTCATATTAATATTATTTTTCTTTTATTTATACATTAATTTCATTTAATATTTTCAGGAAATACAAGTCGTACAGCGACCGGATCCAGAAGGTAGAAAGATTGCTGCGGCCGCTTCCAATTCTCACCAATAAACCAGTGGACACATCTCGAGTTCATCACGAGGACTGGGATTCAACATTTTCGCAGCTATTGACTAGTTATGTTGTTTTGTTCACAGTTGAAATTGTTACTAACATCTGCAAGTATACAATGAGTATGCCAAAGACCATTATAATCCATCCTAATCGCGTTATTCCGTCTGAACTTACTCGGGAAGACTTCTATAAGTACATTGGTCTCCTCATATACAGGGTTTGTTGTAAATTAAATAGATTGTGGAAGTACTGGGCTTTCAGTGGAAGAAGTCAGCTGAACGAGGTGAGATGAGGTGGTTTCGGGATTGGTAACAAAATAGGAATTCAGTGGAAGGACACCACAGTTATAACAATTGTGTCACCACAATCCTAGTGGAGATCAATGGATACATGCAAAAGAAGGGTAAAAAAACAAAGACAACAAAGGACTGGGAAGTAAATTCAATTCCAAGCGGCCACGTTCAATTTCAGATTACACAGATATATGGTAGGGGTTGATTAATCTGATCACTTATTAACAAAAGGCCCATTCCATGTCAATATTCGAGATGTGTGCACCGAAGCACGTCATGGATTTTTTTGTTTTTAAGTGTGGTGGTAGACATTACTTATATGAATCCTGAAATTTTGAGCGTCATAGGCCATTTCGTTTTCCCCGTAGAGTAATGGAAGTTTATGGGGGGGGTCACCATCAAAAAAGTGCCACCTATGTGAAATCCTAATGTGAGAGGGTTCACAAGATTTAGTATGGATCCCTCCACAATTTGAAATCACTATCTAGAGTAATATTTGTTGTAGGAATTCAAATCTGGCATCATTAAGTTCATAGGGTGTTTCTTTTAGAGTTAATGAGGTCTAAATAAGTGCCTTGTTCATTCTGGGCCAAGTCTGGGGGGGGTCATAACTCCAAAAGTAAGACCATTTTTATTGTCAATCTTTTGGTCAATCAAAGTTACATAGTAGAACTTTAAACCAAAGATCTAATACTGCGAATCATTAGAAAAAAGTAATAAGTAGGTAAAGCATCTTGAATGAAAATTGGAAATTGTACTTTTTTGGACACATTGACCCCCTGAATGAAAAACCAATGTTGACATTCGTCACCAACCCCTCTACTAGCTATGTTGAAGTGTATTCATTAAAAAACTTTCCGTGAAAGAAACTAGCTTGGTTTTGTCTTTATTTTTTCACAACAAAAATACACTCAAGTTACCACACAAAGGTAGACGTGTGACCCAGAGGTCATGGTACATGCACAGGATATACCACCATATACATTCTATATGGGGATATCAGCAAAATTGTTCTTGTGCAGAAAGAAAACAATGAAGACCATCAAGACACCAAGCTGGTTCTTTCAAGGAATAGTTCTTTGCTTGCTGATGTTCTTCAACATATATGAAGTAGAGGGTTGATGTCGTATGTCAACATTGAATTTCAGGGGGGCCAATATCATGTCAAAATGCAAAAATTGGGATTTTAATAAGCTGTAACTCACTTAATACTTACCTAATGTGCTTTACTAGTACTGATAGAAATTCCTGGGAGGTGATCAAGATTAACAAGAAATGCGACATAACAAAGTGTTACTTAGTGAGTTCTGACCCCCCAAACTTGGTCCCAGATGAAAAGATATTGCATTTTTATACCGATATAACTTTAAGAGTAAAGGAGCTATCACATTTTTTGAGACAGATTTGAATTCTTTCACCAAAAACATTCACCAGATAGTGATTTTCAAAGTGGGGGAAGGTTCAATACAAATTTGCCCTCTCAAAAATGTCTTTTGCATTCGCACAGATTTGATGGTGACCCCCCGTAAATTTCGGAATGATCATGCGGGAAAAAACGAACGGTGGTATGAAGCTCAAAATTCGGATTCATTTTTTTCATCAATATCTACATCACACCAAAAAAGAAAAAAATCCATGACATGCTGTGGTGCACATCTCGAGTGTTGCCATGGAATAGCCCAAAATAGATGTTTTACAGAAAGTTGACAGGTGGTGGAAGACCCTATTTTTCCACACGAGTGACATTGCTGGTGGTAAAATTATCATATGTGATGTCAATGATGTGCGTGCAAAGTACGATCATCCAGATCTGAAACGGCAAAAAGTTGACGATTCATCTGGCGTTCGAGAGAGCTTGTCGACAAACTAACTGGAAGAGAGGAGGAGGAAGATGATGATGAACATGTAGATGGAGGACCTAAGGCATTTGAGCATTGTAAAAAAAGGCAGAGAATCGGGGATGAGAATCAAATTGCTCTTTATGTTGGCACATGGAGAAAAAAGAAAGGAATAATGATTCTCATGCATAATTTGCAACAGGAATGTTTCAGAAAATTCAACAGGGATTGTATGGCTAAAGCTCAATTCCAAAGATTTTAAAAATATCCTACAAACCTTTTATCCAAGAAAAATAGGGGAAAATCAAAGAAAATAAACTCCTACATGTAGGAATGCTACCCCTTGTACTGAACTCACTGAACTCCAATCTGGCCTGTAATTACCTCGTTTTACTCAAAGCAGTACTTTAATGAACTTACAGCAGTGAACTGGAATACAAAGTAACCACAATATTGTCGTGATTGTTATTCATCATGAATTTTTTTTTCAATCTGATACAGTAATTTTATTTTATTAAAAAGCTTTATTTAAAAAAAAAAAATTACATGACGAATGCAGTAAATAATCACAAAGCACACGTGATGATTTTATGAATATCGTATTTTTTGTATTTTTTCGGTACACCTATACAGTACTGTGCATGTTAATAATATAAAATAATATGGGGTCATTCTTAGGTCCGCTAATGAAAAAAGATATTAATAGTTCTATTACAGACCTAAGAATGACACCTCTCAGAGATGGACATGCTAATTTTTGAAGTTGCACATTGTTACAATCCGCCATTGAAAAAAATAGGTCTTTCGCCATCTGCAAAATTGCATACTATAGGGCCCTTGCACAGAGCTAAATTATGTTGAATGGACTTATGTTTGCTCCAGATAACCAAGCATGAGAAGATAAAATCATACACCTGGTTCACCTGAAACATTCATTAATTCTGCAGGTGATCCTTGTATTCTATGATGCTTGGGTTGGTCTGGAGCAGGTCTGGCCAAGATAACTATTGACCTGCCGTGCAAGTGCCTATAATACCCAAGCCATTATGGGTTAATTATCTCATGCATAATAATTTATTGACCCCATATGAACCTTACATGTACAAACTATTTTTAAAAAATGATAAATGTTTTTACAAAGAAATCTATGAAATTACAAAAAACAAAACAAGTGCTTATCTGAGCAGCTGACAAACTTCATATAACATAATGTATGCTTGTATGGAATTTTCCGCATTTCTGGATGACATTGATATCTTGATCGCTTGTTAAAAATAAAACAAAATAAAGGTATCAACTTCATTTTTTCAGTATGTTATTGTTAAACTTATTAATTAGGTTAAAAAAATAATCTTAATTGGAATTCTTCACATCTTCTAGTGAAAAGGGTAATTGAAATCCTCAGAAAACCCTAATTTTTTTATCTCATGAATATTAATGAGCTGCATGACCTCAGTGACATCCATTGACCTCTTGGACCTTTCAAATTATTTGTCATACTATAAGCTTCAAAAGAAGGTACAACACTTGAGGGTCACTTACCAAATTGTAAGTGCTTAAATTGCATTCAATGGTACTTGTTATATGTGTAAAGCCTGGTTCGTGAAAGGGTTAAACCAAAACTTGAGTCATAGATGCAAACATGGGTAGTAAGGGCTATATACAAAACCTTCGACTACAGTCGAAAATTGCGGTCTGATGACGAGGCAGTTTTGTATCATCATCTTGCAGATCAGTGCCAGTTTGTGTTGCGTCGGGTTGTGTCTGTGCTGGTAAAATTTAGCCTGTATTTATCAGATCGACTCCATACTCTGTACGCATTGACAGATAACTTTATTATTTTTTTTCAAAATTCATTTTGTCCAGGGAATCTTTAAAAATCTTGTTGGGTGTCAGGTGATGGTGTCAAGTTGGGTGTCAGGTGTTGGGTGTCAGGTGGGCTAGTGTCATGTTATGTGTCAGGTGATTGAGGTCAGATGTTGGGTGTCAGGCATTGGGTATTGGGTGCCAGGCATTAGGTGTCACGGGTGGGTTTAACGGTTTCGGATGTCAGGCATTAAAGGGGCATTTGTTGATCCACCAGCCTCTCCCCCCGGACTTACCTGAAAAAAGTTATAAAATTTCATATCATCGAACCGTTAACATTAGTAATCCATGTGTGGCCAAAATCTTACATGCAAATTCGGCGTGTCTGAAGTAATTCGCATTGTATTTTCTGTCCGTAAACGGACAGAATTATAACACGGTGGCTATGGAACCGTGGGAGGGGAAACGAGCATTTGCTCATAACACAAAAGCGCAAGTTCGGATCAGCTTAAAAGTTGTAAAAGCTTTTCTCAAGGATAATCTAGTGAAACAATGAATAAAACAGAAGGGCGGAATATGAAATGACACCTTCGATGTCGGGTGTGGGTGTAAGATGGCTGGTGTCAGTTGTTTTTTTGGGTGCAAGTGTCTGGAGCCAGTTGTCTGGTGCCAGGACTCAGGTGTCTTGTGTCCTGTGTCAGGTGTTTTATGGTTCCTAGTTTTGGTTTGGGTATTTACATTCTCAAAATGAAAATGTGTATATAATGAAGGACAAAGATTTCTGAAAACAAAATAAAGATCACACCCAACCCGTCCGGATACGAATTTTTCTCAGAATACTCCCAAGTAATTGGTGGATCTCAATGAGTTAAATATAAATTTTCCTTGTTGCTGCCACGACTCACACATTGAAACAAAAAAAACTTATAGCTCAACCAATTACTTGGAGAGTAGGTGCACAAAATCAATTCATTTTATAGATACTGGTAAATGAACCACATGTCATGATGTTAAACTCTACATTTGATTATTTGCATAATCATATCAATATTCACATTATGATAATGAGCTCATATGAATATTTTGCAAATTTGTCTAATTCAGCTGAAACATGGTGAAAATAACCTATTGTATAGGTGAGCAATAGAATCATAAGTTTAGTAGTTTTTTTGCAATATTTTTATTGAAAAATTGTTGTAATAATGTTCTTGCAGGTGAGAACAATACAGTTTTTAAATAAGGCAATTTTTGTGCAAAAATGTCAGGATCCTGATATTTACGAACATTCATGAAATAGTAAAAATGGCGTTTAAGGTTAATTTAAATGAGGTTTAGTCCGAACACAAAAAGGTAGACCAGGTTTAAAGTTGGACCTGGTCAAGTTCAAAACTAGTTTTCCAAATGGGGAACATGATTACATTTTCTTTATAAATGAACTAGACCCAAAATTTTAAAAGATTATAATGCCACATTTCAAAAAAAACACAAAATATTCATGTCAACGCTAAGGAAAAAAGTCTTTTCTGGTGGGAGTAAATTACACTTAGCAGGTATAACTTTAGACCTTGGTCTAACACTTTTGTGATAAGGACCTTAGTGTCTGTATTCACAAAAAATAGTAGTTACTGTTGGAAAAATTATGACACAACCTAGAAATAGGAGAGACAAACTGGCATTTTAAATGCATTGGTATTGTCTTGTGTGGTTTCCAATTGCTTGTATTGCACAAGATAGATTTTCCCTTA
>JAMKCH010031773.1:0-17057 GCA_023653785.1 Ophioderma brevispina | reverse complement strand
CCCTACTAGCCGGCTTCGGTGTGACAATCCCTGTATATTCTCGGCCAATGGGGGCGGGGACTGCTTTAAAACTGTACAATCCCGGCTCGGTCCCGGCTATGCGACAACAGGTCTAGCTATATAAAATCATACTACATTTTGGATCGCCGGAGTGTCAGACCCGAGCCGAAATTTCACCACATCGGAAGTATGTTTGAGAAACAAACCTCGTTTAGTTGGTTTGTAAAAAAAATCCACATTATCCACTGCGATATCCGACCACTAAACATAGCAGAGTAATAGCAGGAGCCTGGACAGGCTGACTCTTGGCTGAACGGCGCGGCGGTTCAAAAAACTTGCAATGATCCCGATAAAATGGAAAATTTGAATGGGAATAACACTTCCAAAAACAAGTTCGGAAATCGCGATTACATTTAATTTTGATTTATATCGGAACATGCGGCAGTTCGAGAAGTATTTTGAGCTAACAGAATGTATTTCATGAGCATTTATTTGGTTCCATAGCGATTCAATATTTTCATTTTCATATTAAAATGCCCGCGTTTTATGCAATAAAAAAAATTGTGATATACTACAGATTTGACGGGCGATACTGCTCACTGATAGCCTGGTTTTATATGGTGTGACACATGCGTTAAAGTCCCCGTTTATGTACCTCACGGCTTAAGTCCCAGCTATCATCAATGATTGTCCCGGCAGGGCGGGGACAAGCTAAGTCCCGGCTAACATCCCGGCTTGCGGGGCAATACTTTTTTGTACATGCCCGGCTATGTCCCGGCATATACCCCGCTATGTCCCGGGACCCCCAGGGACGGGAATGAACTTGATAAGTGCATTACACTGAATGGAGATACATGCAAAACAACCATAGCTAACCGTGGTCAATTCAAAATATGCCGGACACTGGGTGAAGGTCATGTGTTTTCAGGGATGTCTGTAGCTGTATGTCAACACATTTGGCCATATTGGAAAACATGTGTAGACTTGTTCCAAGATCCAAGTCCATTACTATTATTATCATCTCTGCCTTACATGTTATGGTTGTTATTAATTACACATTACAGAGGGCTGGCACAGTCTGGAAGCAATACTTCTTACAGACCCTGGTAAGCGATGGTCAAGGTAGCTATAGTCCCATATCAGGCTCAGCATTGAAAAGCAAATCTTCAGCATGAGTATGTGTATTATATATGGAGCATACCTATAGTATTTTGAAGTCCAAATTGACCAAATAATTTAACTTGATTCGAGTACCTACTTGAATATATTTTACTTGATTTGCGCTGTTATTTGAGCTAGTTTATATTTGTTTGGATCTAATATTTGAAGAAAACCATTTTATTTATTCTGGGTGTGTATAAACAACCCGGCTTTTCTGGTATACTAGGTGAGTAATAGGCCAAATATATATTTTGGTATGTTCCTTATGGAAAGAGTCACTCAAGTTTATGCTTATATTCCCTTGGCCTGTGTAATCATTCAGATTTATTATCATCAAATTATTCGAGGATTCAGACCACGACGCAGATTCCGGATTCGAGTATTTAGTAATTAGTGAAAATTAATGATAATCGTATAACAACGTGTTTAATACCGTAGCGTATTAAATTTAAAGCTATTTAAAATGCGCGAGTAACCATGGTACGTCCACGGTGTAACATATTTTTTTTTCTTTCTGGCTTACATTCGTGAATAAGTTACTACCTCTTCCAAAGTGTGGACAGGCCCAAAATTTTGAATGAAGTGACATTTGCTGAAAACCCATTAGAGTCCATTATATTTTCAGCTGTTGTGTAAATAAAAATTTCAAATCCAATGGCAAAAAATCTTATTGAAAATTTTGGCAGCGAGAAAGGAATTCGCTGAGCTGAACGTCTTCACTCCTTTGGATTGGTATGTTTATTTATTTCCAGGTTGTGAAATATTCTTTAAAAAACTTTGTTTCTCGACCGAGAAACCTCAAAAAATATTTTATAAAAGTTATTTTGTTTTTAATTTGCAATCCCTGCTTGCTGATTTGAAAAGCCAGGTTGTCAAAACCGGGCCATCGGGAAAACAGGTTTTATAACTCCGATTCCAAAAGGTGTTTTTTGATAAATACATGTGTAATGGGCCAACTTTTAAAATCGACTTCATGAATCTGTTTTTTTTAACCGGTTTAATTCGATTTAAAATTATTTGTCTAAACGTGGCTTTTCAATCAAAAATCTTGGTTCCAGTTATTTATCGGTCGAAAACTGCGGATTTTTGTATGAGTTCAAATTTTGTTTTTGATAAATGCAGTGTAAGCGCCAAATGTAAAAATCGAATTTCATGAATCTTTTTTTTTTAAACGTTTATCGATTTAAAATTTTTTTCTAAACTTGGCTTTTCATCAAAAATCTGTTTCAAGTTATTTATCGGTCGAAAATCATTTTTTTTAAACACCCTTTAAACACCCAAGCCAGGTTTGTTACAACCGAGCGTATTACAAATGATAACCCTTTGAAATCCCATTTTTTATTCAGTCCTTTCATGTTTCGCCGAAAAAAAAAACATTTTTTGGTTGGCATTATTCCTTGTCCAATCTCCACCGAACTAATCTCTAATATCCTTGATAACCCATAACATCACCAAATTGTCACGATTTTATCTATTTCTTGTATCAAATGGTTTTTCCATAACCAAAAGTTGTTTTGTTAAATTAAGTAAAACTCTGTTAATAAAAACGTTGTCCTGCACATTTTTTGCAATTGCAATCTTGCACCTTTTACAATCGCATACACATATCAAAACATTCCATTAATCTGCTATTATATCTTCTATTTCTTTCTTTATCCATGTTTTACCAAGAAAGTTTAAAACTCCCAACTAGAAAACCAAGTGCTTCTTAAGGGTTTTAGAGGATAATTAAAATAATCGATCGATTTCCTAATTTTTTTTTGGGATATATGGTATTTTAATTTGAATGTAGTACCATCTGAAAAAAAATGGGGGGTCCCGACTTCTGTTCTGATCTATAGGCTGTTTAAAAAGTGTATTTATTTTCAAAAATTTGTACAGACTCTATGGGAAAACGGGAAAAAGTTGCGTTTTCCATGTCATAAAATAAAAACAAATCTACCGATTTTTGATTTTTCTACTTCTGTTAAGACCGTCCTTAGATGCTTTTCGGCGCCCACACAAAAAATTGGGTGTCACCGACTTAGTTTTTCGAGAAACACGAAATATGCCATAAAAAGATCATTTTTTGTTGTAATGTGCGTCGTCATTAACTATTCAAGGGCGCAGTCTTGCTTGCGTATCGACGCACCTATTTTGAGCAACCCACGCCATTTTAACCCGCCAAAACCGAGCTGGTAGTTACTCACCCAGCCCGCCAGATTAATTGTCGCTTTGCTTTTATTCGGGATTTCTGAATACTCTTTCTGAGAAAGTGTGGATTAAAGAGAGAGAGAATGAGATAGAAAAGAATTTATTTTTAAAAATATTGTGAAAGCTGATTAAAAAGGGTATCTCACACAGGAAGGATTAATATTTATTTTTAAATCCAAATAATAATACTAAACACTTTTGTATCAAGTTTTAATATAAGTATTGCCAAAGAAAAATACAACTCATGAAACTTGGAGAGCTTGTTCGTTTAATAGATTGAAAAGAGATTGGTGGGGCCATGAGATTTTGTCCTTTTTCCCCACAAAAATGATGTCAGAAAAATTGGCAAAATCTTTTAAATCATCAAGCCAAAAGTAGCGAAAATATGAGTTGTATCAAATGTCAGCATGACCTATGGAATGTCACCGCAGGCAATATTTTGGTGAGATTAATTGTGAGGCCAAGAAAAAAGTTTTGTTTAAACAATTGGTCTTTTATACAATCGCATTATTTTTTTAGGTTTTTTGCTCACTTGAAAAATGTTCAGAAAAAAATGAAAAGCGGCCGAAAAATGGGAAAAAGTGTTGCCAAAAAATGCCAATAAATCCGCATAAGCATTTAAAAAAAAAACGCATTTCGCATTTTTCAATTCCACAGCCCTTGCAGCTTATCCTGAATACACTTGCAAGGCCTACCATGGTTTTCGTCGTCAATTAAAATTTGGAGCTCTCGCTCATTTCGACAATTATCAAGTCCTCGCTTTAGCTGTTGGATGACCGCTTGGACTTCAATAATACGACGAGCCCTTCTATAGAAACACATGTCCTCTGTGGTCTTCCGGCTCTCCATTTCCGAAATTTTTCGACGCTTACTCTGCGGCCACCTTAATACACAGATTGCTATCAGAGCACTTCTTTTGGAAAGCGGCCGCTTTTCCGGGATTGAATCATGATGGAAGCCCCGACGGTGTAATGAATTGACGAAAATTACAAGAAAATGGCACAGAACATGGGATAAAGCCACGAACAATGCAAACTTCACGAACTTTAAATTTCGCCGCGTGGACATTACCTTGCATTATGCGCATCAACCGAGAATGTTCGACGCGCAGCTGCAAACGCGCAAGTGCCGACGCAAAGGGAACGCCGCTGCGAGACTGTACGCGATAGCCCAAAATGCTGCAATGATCCTCTAATACCCTTAAGGAGGCTAGGAAACGTTAGCTCCGCGCACTCGATCTGGCACTGTTCTCAGTTGGATTTTCAACAAAATGGCTTGCGTGGCGTTCATGAGTTGGACTCGCGCGTAAAATGGGCGCAGCAGGCTCGCCCCGTGCATGCGTCTGTATGCGCACCTAAAACTATGGAAGCGCGAAGATCCGAACGTGACGGTCAAACCTAAAAATGCCAGAGACTCCCATTCCAACCCCTCTCAGAAAAACGGGGGAAATTATACAAAGGACCCTGGCAGGAATACTGGTGAATGAGGTTTTTACCCCACGAGGCTTACGAACGTATAGGTTTTACAATGTACTTTTTTTAGTTGAAAAAAATTGTAGATAGAATCCAATTATTTTTGAGTGTTTGTCCTCTGTCATGTTTATCTAATGAGGCCTACATTAGGCTCTCGTGTGTCATATCTTATTTGTCTTGTTCACACCACCCACTGAATTGAAGAGAGCATACGGGTTACCTTTACAAAAAAAGCCGAGATTCTTATATTAGTTGAGCTCATGGTTTAAGTTATGTGTGCCAAATTTTACGTGCCGAAATTGGACCGACTCTGAAGAATTTTCTGTTTTCCGTTTACGGATGATGGCAACACGTGCCTAGGGGGACCATCGGATCGACTTTAAATTTTGGAATAGCCTTGGTCCCGAGGATGGTGAACTATAAAACAAAATGAAGGTGGTTAGGATATGAAATTGCACCCAAACCCGCTATTTCAAAACACGGCGGGAAGTCAGAGGGAGGCGATACAATCCCGGTCTTAATTGGAGTCCCTTTTGTGTAAAAGTTTTACCTAAGAAGCTAAATTTAGACCACATTTAGTTCCTGCGCCTACTTTGGCGAAATGAAAAATGAAATCAGTCCCCATGTCCAAGTTCGAAATTCGGGGCCGCACATTCCCACCTAAAAGTTACCCCTTCCCCTCACTGCCCTGAGTGCCCCAGTGATTAATCTGATATAGGCCTACCTCCATCTGTCCCCCCCCCCGTCCTCGCACTAATTCCAAGACTTAAAGTTAAAGTAAGTTTCAGAGACTAATAATACGGGATAAACACTTGAAAAAAGACATAATATTTAAATATTTGTTCCTTGGAATTGAGAGAGTTGCATTTTTGCCCCTAAAAATTACGCGTCTGTGCAATTTTACAATGACAACCGACTTATATATGGGTTGTTTTGGTAGAATTGCCGGTAAAATACTCACCGACGTTCCATAAACTTACAGAGTTTTGTACAGTGGTGGCAGCAGACTTCTTGTTTTAAAGTGTATTTGGTTCAATGCTCCCAATTTCCCCCAGATTTTCAGATAATGTCTTCCCATTTATAAGGAAACTTTAGGAGTAATAGGACATTGCTTTACTTATGAATGCGTGATCGATCGCGCGAGAGTATAGAACGTTGATATCGCGTAACTGTGTTGCGTGTGACGAGCCTCGAAATTCGCATAGACAGTTTTCTCACATTTGAACACTAAAAAACGTGCTATTTGTTACATTATTGAGAAAGGTAGTTCGGCGTGACCCCATCTTTTTTCTTCTTAATCGAAAGCTTCTGGTAGTGCGCCAACTTTTATAAAATTCCATCAAAAAATTCGACGACAGAATTTTTTTATAATAAAAATGTCTGTCGTCAAAATCAAATTTCCATAGGCTTGTGTACAATTTTCGGTCAAAGTGGGGAAAATAGGTATTTTGAATCAGTATTATATAAGAACGAGTCGGTGACCCCCATTTTGTTTTTTGGATTGTTAATAATTGCCATCGATGGAAGTTTGTACATACCGAGTTTCAATGAAAAATTTCGGACTGATCTATCGTGTCCTAGCCCCCCTTAATGTCTCTTTCATGTTGTCCCTTCAACTGCTTTAAAATCATATACCGTGACCAACCCGCACAGTTTTTTTCAAATACGTGTTTAGGTCAACTTTCACTTTTCAAACTTATTTTTTGCTTAAATTTTGTTTTGGCATGACAGAACCACAGTGCCATTGATCCCATAATTTCCTTTTTTTGGCTTCCCTAGGACCCAAGGCCACTGTCAAACAAAATGTGTACTATAGTACCGGATGACACCCTTTTTTCAAAGCCATACAGTACCGATAGCCCTACTTTTAGATAGCGGTTTACACATCCCCGTCACTTTTCAGGTGAGCGCATCGAAACAACCTATAGGACAAAATCGGTTATTTTTATAGTCATTACTGTCCGGATACGACACTTGCTACTTACACGTTGATTAAATGGAATTTAGTCTTAACCACTTGTTTCTTCCCCTTTGTCAATTTTTCTTTTTTGAAAAAACTCGATTGGAATTCTTAAGGACTTCACTTTTTAAGCTACTCTTTCTTGCAAATTGAAATATTTTGACCCTTTCGGTTGAATCACTGATAGTGCCTTTAAGTAGCCCGCCCCATCACATACACACACACACACACACACATCACACACACCACGCACGCACGCGCACGCGCACACACACGTTGACGGACACAGCATTACTATCACATGTTAAACAATTTTCACGAATTTACACTCTACATTCATAACAGAAAATATTGGCACCCTTTCTCACAACATGATTTTTTTCTTATCACTGATCAATCTTGATGAAAACTTCTGAGTTATTAAAATATGTTCTCTGCTTAAATTGTTGTTGGAGCTGAAGAATCGACTGCCTTTGAGTGTTAGTTTCTGATTTTATGTCACTACGGCCAAGGGACGATCGGGAGTGTGTAGGTAATATATAGAAATAGCCTAACCATTGACCAACCGACCTACCTACATTAAAGCGCCTAACTTGGTTTGTGTCATTGTTTTGTGATCATTTTGATCGTTTTTGTGATAGATCGAAATTTTCGTTTGAGGATGGATTGACACTTTGGGGTATTTATAAACAAAATACACCTATGCCCCCCCGAAAGTGAAGGAAGGTACGGGATTGGTCTTTTTGAAGGATTGCAGGTGATAGACGAGTGTTAAGGGATATGAAATATTTCTACTAGTTTTCAAAAGACCAGGCTTTTGATGATATTTTGTAGTGATGTTGCAAGATGAATAATTAATAAGATAGAGTTGGTGGTTGATATTCTGATATTATGTGGAAAGGCGATGTTCTGGTGTATATTTTGATAAATTAGTAGCATATATCGGATAGATAATTTAATTCGGAACTAGGGTATAGACGTTCGGGTACTATATTGAAAGAGATACCGAAAATGAGAATGTAGGACCTATATTTTGCACTCTAAAAGATATTTTCACGACGGTACATTTTTGACAACATTTTGAGTCAGCTATGCACCGACTCATAGACGTCCATCCGGGGGAAGGGGACTACTATCTCCATCAGAGGCTTATAAACAAGATATCTGATTAAATAAAATCATATGTGCCTCTCTGAAACTTAAGCCTTCCAAGTGCAGCTACCTGCCCCTCTCCTCGTGGCACGGCTACGAAGTATTTTCTTCTACTCTACTTTTCGGGCAGGTAACGATATCAGCTGCATTGACAAAAAACACCATAAGTTCTTGAGATCTCTTGTCACTTAAAAAATAACCTCTGAGGTACAAGTA
This sequence comes from Ophioderma brevispina, assembly GCA_023653785.1. Taxonomy (NCBI): domain Eukaryota; kingdom Metazoa; phylum Echinodermata; class Ophiuroidea; order Amphilepidida; family Ophiodermatidae; genus Ophioderma; species Ophioderma brevispina. The sequence goes on along the minus strand of JAMKCH010031773.1, from coordinate 8,903 downwards.
TTGAGTATTGCAAGGCTTTCAAGCAGAAATCATGGAGGTGCTTAAAATATTGATTGAAAATTTCTTAACCAGACAGACAGAGAATTTAAGTTAGTCCGATTCAGAGTATCCCTTCCCTCTCGTTCGTTTTCATCTTACTGTTCTGAAATGTGCCGAACGCATATTGACATCTTGATGCTTACGTCCAGCGCTTATCATGGAGTTGGATATCAACAATCACACACACACCTGTACTTAGTAGAAGAACAACCTGTAGATCCCGTGACCAAACTCTGGAGACAAAGATTGCAGGTGTCTTGGGGTTCCCTATCGATGTTGAAGTTTTGACTGGCTTGCCGCTTCAATGTGCCGGCATTTTGGGAAGGGGCAAACAAAGTTACACGGGGTAAAATTTAGAACTGTCGCAACTGCATTAATATGCATGTCAAATCTCGCCTTATCAACGAATCTCAAAATGTTAGTTTGTTATAGATCCGACGTCAAATGAAACAACTATGGCCAAAAATGTCAAAGGTCAATGCCTTCAGTCAAGGTCAAATTGCTAATTTAAACCGATGTCAGATTACGTGTCCTAATGAATATGTTTTCGGTATGAACAAATTTCAAAATTTTTCAACTTTTAATAGTTCAAATGTTTGTCTTGACTGAAATGCAAATGGCGGCTATTTCAGGTTTCACGGTCAAGACTACATTTGTAACTGTTAAAAGTAAGCCATTCAATCCAGATGACCACTTACATCCCTCAAATGTGGTGTACACCGATTTGGGTTCAAGTGAATTTTAAAGAAATATTAATTTTTTTGTGCAAATCTAGAAAATCCTTCTCCCCGCGATTCCAGAAGCATAAGGCACAAAATGGGTCATAAGGACCCCTGAATCAGCTTCCATATGGGGTGTACCCAGATAGTGTTTCAAGGTCCCCTGGGATGATAGGCGGGTATTTTGTTCAAAATCTTGTAGAGGGGGTTCTTTCAGGTTCAAGGTCAAGACCAACATTTGTACTGTTAAAGTTCAAAATGGCAATTTGTCATACACGAAAACAATAATTAGACACTTACAGCTTAAAAATCGGTTTTATATTAACAATGTAACCTGACTGAAGGTGCATTGACCTTTGGACATTTTCGGCCATAGCGTCCTCATTTGAGTCAGATCTATAACAAACGATACATTTTTAGATTCCGTATGATAAGGCGAGTAATTTGACATGCATATTAATTCAGTTCGACATTCTCAATGTTTTACCCCCGTGTTTAACTTTGTTGTCCCCCCTTCCCCCAATGCCGGGACATTGAAACGGCAAGCCCAAGTCAAAAACGTTCAACATCGATCAGGGAACCCCAAACACCGTTCAAATCTTTGTCCTCCAGAGTTTTGGTCACGGATCTACGGCTGTTTCTTCTACTAACTGTTGCGGTTTTCTTGGTATCAAAAGGATCTCTAACATTACCTTGCGTGTCATGCTTGCCCAATTTCTTTTTCGAGGGGAATATTGGTAAATCACTGATAGACTCTAACTTGAAACATAGAAAAGCAATGGACTAGAATCTGAAACATTTTTCAATGACGCATTGTTATATAATATTTGCCTCCATTTTGTGATTAAAAATCTTGTTAGTTTCTTTGACTTAAGAAAGGATTTCCACTGAAAAAGTCACTTCTGTTTATTAGGAAATCAGACCAGATTGTTATTTACAAGATCGGGATTGGTGAAAGAGATGAAGAAGATAAAATCTAAATTTTAGAAAATATTCAATTGTTTTAGGCGTTGAGATCATTTTTTCCAAGACTGCAAAAATAGTATTTTCCCATGATGTCATTACAGTAAGATGATGCCAATACAGATTTGTAATTAATGTGAGATCCAATTGGACAGTGCTAGGATATGTTTACGCATGATGGTGGCATTTGATGCCTTTTAGATGGGAAAACCCAGTTGTGAAATATAAGGAAGAGATTGCTAAAAAGGCAACTTTGTTATAGCTAGCAAGTTTATGCTACAATCAGGAAAAATTGGTTTGGAACAACTTTGGGTTCCGAATGTAGGGGAAAGAATGGACCCCTCTCCTCCAAGGTAAATTTTGATCTGAGTCATGTTGTCAACAGCCCCGCAACGCCCCACCACCAATTGATTGATTGGGGGGGGGGGGGGATTTGGTAAAGAGGAAGAATATATTTAATCGAGTGGAACTGGACTATTTTTCCATGATTGTTATATATAATATTACTTTTATCTGCCAGAAGTGGTAGATCTGTGCAGTACACAGTGCCCATTATTTAGTAAATTTTAGATACCACGTGAGCTATAATTAGTCTGCCTTTCTGTCGTCTTTTAATCCCAAAGTGCTGGGAATCAAATAGGATTCCAAATTGTGGTCCTAAAAGTGGAATTTGCGACAGATAGATCGTGGTGATCATATCCCCGGAACTGAATATATTTGGAATATTAGTGTCCCGTCCGAGGGACAACCACAACCCCGTCATCTTGAAATTGCTTTGCTGGACCACAGTTATCTTCAAGACTGAGAAGATGCCCATGGATTATATTTACCCTTGGATTTGTTTTTATATTTTGTATGCGTCATTTTTGGAGTCTTCAACCACTGTGCGGACATATCACATCGGTTTTGAACTGCAAACTGCTTCTTTTAACTGACATTAAATTTAAATTACAAATCAAAAAATAAAAAAAGTAAAAATATTTTTGAATTGTAAATTGTTGGTTTTTTGGACATACCAATTCCTTGACCAAACTGCTTAAAATCATATTAAATCCGTGTCCACTGTTATAAATTGGTTTTAAAGAGTATTTCTGGAACCAATGACGGTCACGAGACGGTCGTAACAGCAAAAGAGGGGCCAATCTCTTAAAATGTGTCTGAAGGCTGCCAAGAACCATTTCTGAATATATATTGCCCGTAATCATGTCAAGTCTCTGCTCGCGCGTTCAAGGCCGGTTTTTGGTTTTTGTACACTTTCCTGCAGAAGCCAGGCCTTCCACTGGAAGAGTGTTGATTTTAACCTCTCTATCCGTGGTCTGTAAAATTTTCTTATCATCTCTCTTGAACTGAACACTTCCGATCTAAGGTTTAAGAGATGAGGGAAAAGATTTAAGTGATAAGTGCAACTTTATCCCCCATAGCTTAATCAATTGTAAAGAATTCTTTTGACAAGGGAGATTTTCTTGGCGGGCGGCAATCATATATACTCCCGCGCCCCCGCCTAAAAATCCGAACGATTTGTTGAAATTACTGTAATTAAAGTATGTAGGTTTGATTATAATAATAAATGACAGGTACTTGGTCCGTAATGTTTTGCTAATTGACCTCCCGTAATTGCATTTGATAACGAAGCATGATGTGGAAGTTTTTGGGAGATTTATATCCCCAGGCTGGTTTGGCGCGTTCATTTGAAAGCAAGTTTGAGCACGTTGATGGCCATTTCAACATCGTTCGGATTTTTTAGGCGGGGAGTATATTCTCTGCTACATTTATGGCACAATTCAAACTGAATTCTCCCAAAATGATTCTGAAAAAATATAATTTACTTGCGATCTGCCCGGTTCTAGTCAGGGGAAAACATCCACCATTCCTATTAGTTGTACTATATTTGTGAATGTTGTCAATCATCCAGGTAGCCCTATTTGTAGATAAACAAAGAATTATTTTAAATCTGGTCAACTGGACTTACATTTCTGCAGCATCAGGTGAAAAAGGGCCTTAGATTTCTACCAACCAGGGCCGGAATAATATCATTGGCAATCATAGCTAAAATTGATCATTGGGTTGTGTAGTTCATAAAAATACGTGATGACAAAAATAAAAGTGATGGCAATTTGCATAAACCAACATTTTGCAAAATGGCTGCCATTTTAAAGGTACTAGCACTACTATGGTGACTTAGTGTCGGAATGTATGTTGTCTGGGTCAAGAGGTTCAATATACAATTGCCAGAATTGAGTCATGGACATTTATATACACGGCTATTTTTCAAGATGGCCGACATCTCGTCAAAGAAAACCACATATTTCTTAATATATAACCTATGAAGATGATTTTGGTGTCAAAATGAGTGTTTTTTGGGGTCAAGGAGTTCAATAAAACTATTCTCAAAACTGTAGGATTGAATATTGTTGTTGTTTGTGTTGTTTATTTGCATTTGTCACTTTTTTCTAAGAAAGCCAAATATTTTATATAAGTACCCAAGAGTATTAACTTACTGCAATGTCAGTCTTAATGCGGCAAAGTGATAAAATATATTAACACATGTAGCTCTTCCTTATAACTTCCTAACTGGGCTTTATGGCCCCTATGAACGAAAACCCCAAAACATTGAGCCATTTTACTCTTGACATATCTGAAACAAACAAACAAATAATGGTTTCTATTAAAATAATACAGGTCTAAATATCAAAAATTCCCAGCAATTCCAGATATATGTTTTGGGCGAATACATATAGAGTAGTCAAGGTGTGACATTTTGTTTGTCCCATTGGTAGTCCATGAATAACATGGCTCACGACTCATCTGACAGTGTTGAGATATTGCTGTTGAAATCCTTGACCTATAAAACATCCACTTGTCACCAAAATCGTCATCTTAGGTGCTGTATAGCATGAGGTATAAAGGATTTTGCCTTTTATATGTAGACCATTTTGGAAAATAGTGACGTACGTATGAAAACTTCCATTACTTTTATATTCATCTGACAATTTTATAAATAGTTTTATTGAACTCCTTGACCCTGAAAATCTTTAGTTTGACACCACAATCATCTTCATAGGCTATATAATAAGAATTGTAAGGTTTGTGTCAATAACATGTCAGCCATCTTGGAAAATATCGGCACATGCAACATTTTATAGTTTGGGGAATAGTTTTATTGAACTCCTTGACCCAGAAAAAAAAATTACACCAAAATTGTCTTCTTAGGTGTTTTTGGCATTTTGGAAAATGGCGTCGTATACAAATTGCCACCACTTTTAATTTTGTCATCACCTGTTTTCATGAACTCCACGTACCTACGGTAAATTTTAGCTATGATGACAAATGTTATTATTCCGGTCCCGGTAACACTCTCCTAAACTGGTTGGTGCTGCAGCACTATAAGCTGCGATACTGTATACAGTACACTGACAGTGATACAGTATCGCAGCTTATCCCAGCTGCATCATCAGGCCGAATGGTCTCCTGAAATCAGCTCTGCAAAAACGTAAGTCCAGTTGACCAGATTTAAAACAATTCTCTGTTTATTAGTTGTACTAGCTGTTACCAATCTTATCCTCGACATATTTCTTTTTTTGGGAAGGTTTGAAAACAGTTTGCATTATTGATCTGACTATCCAGTTTGAACTAAACATCATGTCAATGAAGCTCACCAAAGGAAGAGACAAATATGCTGCGCTTGTTTCTGATATCGAGGACAATGGTTTAAATGTAAATATGTTGCATTTATTAGTGGGTACATCTCTCCGCGACATTCCAGCCAGAATAAAGGAAATTCTGAAACTTACCAAAAGTGGGGCTCAAATCAAAAAGTTTCGGGGTAACATTAGTAAGCTTGCCATTCTGTCATCTTTTTCCATATTTCATGCTAAATGCGACTCAACTTGGGATAACCACCCATTTCTGAATATTTAGCTGTTTCTTAATCTTGTATCATATTTCATCTGGGCTCGTTCCAGAGTTTTATATTGCAATATTCTACTTTTTAAATATAATTTTCTGTTTGCGTTTTCTAAGTATTGCTCTGCGTGTCTCCATCTATCTCTTGGAGTACAGATCTGGGCTTGTGCTTTTTAAATGCTTCCCTTTGTTATTATCTGGAGATTTGAATAATAAAGTGATGTGAATATATATGAGAGGGAATGGTCAATAGCTCATGTTGGCGCCCATTCCCGTGGGTTATCATACATGATGGCTATTGCTTTGGCGGTCTCTGCTGGGACACCGGAGATGGTGAAAAAATGCAGCATTACATCCATGTTGACACTGTCAAAAGCCTTGGAGAAGTCTACAAACACAATTGAAGCTTTTCTCTTGGAAATTCTCAACTCTTCTATGATCCTTCTGAGGGACAAGCATCTGAGGTAGTGTTGATCTGCCTTTGCGAAAACCATTCTGGTTCCGTCTGAGAATGGGTCTATGTGAGAAGTTATTTTGTTGAGCAGCATTGAGATCTTAGAGGCCAGTGGTGACAGTGGGATTCCTCTGTAGTTTTGGGGTTGTTGGAGGTCGCCTTTCTTTGGGAGAGGAGTGATAAACGATGTTGATAAGGCAGCTAGTTTGCTTCCCATGTTGGTGTTGTTACAAAATTCTAACAGTTGATCATGGAATAGTGGATTCTACCAGATTACAACAGGAATGTTGTCGGAACCAGGCGTCTTGGTGTTGCTCAGTTTGTTCGGGCAGATCTGAAGCTCGTCTATAGTGAAAGGTCCGGTCTGGATGGGAAGTGTTTGCTATCTTGCGATTGAAGAAAGGGTCGTCAAGGTTTTATGGCTGCAGACTTCAGTTTTCCCCTGGCTTTGCTGACTTTGTCATTTGAGGCAAAGGCAGTATTCTTCTTCTTTCTTTTAGGTATAATATCGAATGCAATTTCTTTGTTGGCTGAAGTAAGGCCTATGCTGGAGTTCTTATCTTCAAGCTCGTCAACAAGAGTGTTGAACCTGTTATGTACTGCTACAGTGCAGTATACTGCTCACAAAGCTTTGTATCTCCAGTCAATTGTTTTCATGGGATCTCTAAGAGGGGGTTTACTCTGACGGTAACTTATCCGGCTCCTACAAGAGACAATTCTATGATCAGACTTAACAGCCTTCAAAAGTGTTGTAGGGTTTTGAGTTCTTAATGCTGTTAATACACTTCATTCTGACCAGAATGTAGTTCAGCTGGACAAGTTCTCCATTTAGTCTAGCAGGTTATATGGGTTCCCATGCACCCTTAAAACTAAATTCTAACATGATTTTTAGAATCTCTACGACATCCACTTAAAGAATTTTGATGTTACCAAAATCAAATATTGTCCCACTGGGTCCGTTTGGCGGCCATCTTGGATTAAGAGGGATTAATCGTTCAAAGTGGTTCAATTTAGTTGAAAAGTATCTCAAATGATTCGTCTCATCATAGAGGAATCAGAAAATATATAGTTTGGCATATCTGTAATGTTCAGTTACAGAGATATGGGTAAAATGCGATAAAGGTCATTGAACTTTTGATTGGTCATTGTACAGGGCCAAATTTTCAAAATGCTTCAATCTTGACAAAATTGGTGTCAAATTGTTGGTATGAGCATGAGCAATCTAGAAATGTACAGTTTCCATGATTTCAGATTTCCATCTTGGTTTATCGGTTAGGAAAGAGATTAGTAGGCCCTAATTCCCATACAAACCAATACAAATTTGATAAAAGGTAACTTTACACCGAATTTTACCACCTCCTAGATAGTGCAAACTATATTGTGATTTTTTGCACTGATGTAAAGCTTTCTATCAAAAACATCCCAATCTGAAAGGATTAAGCTGAGAATGATTTGTTTGATACAAAAAATGTGACATTTATAATTTCCTATAGGAGCAAATACGAAATTCAGCCTATGTTTTATATTGAAACGAAGGCATATAAAATCACCTATTGTTATCACACTTAAGGCATTTCTGTAGTCAAATAAAAGGTAAGATATCTATTTTGTGTGTAATCTATATGAAATCACTACATACAGCAGAAAATACGGAAGCCTCAGAATCTCTTGTTGCACCTTTTAATTTGTAAAGTCGTAGACTTGGAGAACTACTGCAAGTATAACTGCAGCTTGGCGGAACAATAGTCCACAGGTACTCAGTGCGTTAAAGGTGAACTCTTGGTAGAGGCAGCACTGGCAAGAGACACAATCCTGCTGGTATTCTAATGTTAACTTTTGTTTTTCCAAAGGCACCAAATTTTTGCAGCTCTGACGATTCTCCACCTTCTGTTTGAGAGATCTACACTGGCAAGGAAAAATTACTTGCAACAAAATTTGTCCTTAGCAAATTTCCCATGATCCAACAAACATGCGAAGACAAGTCGACATTTCACAATCCTTTTCGTTCGTTGAAACATGTTCCACATCCTGTACCTGATGTGTTTTGACATAGCAATTACACAAAGTCCATTGTTCATCAACAGGTGCGAAATCTTGCTTCCTATAGGTAAACAAAGAACCTCTGTACAGATCTTAGAATGAAGAAGACAAGACACTGTGCTCCTATTGTTCTCTGACTGCAAACATCTTCTAACATATTCTTACTCAGGAAGTTCTCAAACTCTAGTCCATTTAGAACTATGCCAATCGATAAGTCATGCTTATTGCACAACACCAGTTTTATATTAATATTTTCCAATTCTCCTCACTCATAATTTGTATGATTAAATTTAACATGATTTAAATAATATAATACCGAAAAATAATATAATATTCAGGAGTATGTCACAGAGTAAACATGGAGACGCCGAGCTTTATAAAAATCACGGTCGATTTGCGGCCTTGTTTTCCGCCACTGGCAACGTTTTCTTGTTGTTTTGCTTCAGCATTTTCACCAGTGTACCAAGGATCGATTGGCCTTAATGTGACACTTTTAGATTTCAACTTCAAACCGAGTTTATAGCTCAAAACTTTGAATTAGTGTTAGTCATAATTACTACATTTACTCGAAAATTGATTAGCTTAAGCTTATTGCGCTCAGTAATGTTTAGTGAATACACAAAAAACTAGCAAATTAGTCCGATTATAACTCAAGTTAAATATGTATAAGTTGGCTATATCGTTTATGTTGACTTTACTAAAATTAATTAAAACAAGGACTTTACATCTTTTACAATATATTGTATTACTATGTTTTAGGCTAAATAGTAATTACTCTCTATTTT
>JAMKCH010031772.1:0-34758 GCA_023653785.1 Ophioderma brevispina | reverse complement strand
CAAAGTCACGCCTCTCAAGATGGAAGCCTATCAGCAGTTCCAAGGGACTCATCAGAGCCGGTGGAGCATCCACTCTTGACTTTGAAGGATGCTTACCTACTTCCACTCTCTGATACATCCGTCCACACAGGAAGTGGCTCAATTTCTATATCAACACCAGTTCGGTCTATCACTTCCAGTGCCTCCCGTTCGGATTGTTCGACAGTGTCCCGCACATTCACCGGATAGTGAAGGCTGTAGCAGAGTTCCTCAGGTGGAGAAGCCCTTCGCCGTCGTCTACATGGACGACTGGCTCCTGGCATCGAGCCCTTCCAGGGAACAACTTTCAGCACCTCCTCGCTGATCTACGACTTTTTAGGGGCAATGCTGATCTTCAAGCTTGGAATAGCGTTTCCGACCGCCCAAGCGCATCAACATCTACGACGCAGTGACGCCGGGGTCCTCATGAAACTCAATTGACTACTGGGCTTCTCAGACAGTATGACAATGGTGGTATCACGTCGCAGACTTTGCATGCAAGTAGCATATCTGCTCCCGTCTATCGCGGCTCAAGAATTCGCCGAGACCGGAGCTTCAAGAAAACTCCTGACGTCCCGCACGGCTAGAAGAAGCGATAGCGATAGCCTGGCCGTATATCCCTGCCGGTAAAACTATTCAACATCAAGACCATCATCTTTCATTCTCAGGGACTGACGCCTCTAAAGAGCGGGTGGGGAACCCACGGTAGGAGACACTCGCCCCTCCGGGACTTGGACAAGGAAGTTGACCAAGCATCACCTTATCACATTGGAGCTGTGGGCTTTTTATCTGGCCCGAGGCAGACTCTCCATCTTGTCAAGGGAGGTCACGGTCCTAGCCCAATGCGACACATTTTGTCGTCTCCCTACTTAACAAGCAGGTGGAGGATCCGGTATCGCACCTTTGCCTACAACAAGTCCTGATTGGGGTCTCCCCCCATCAGAACCACCCACCCCCCGACGGCCGTTCACTTTCCTCCGGGGAGACCACACCCTGGCAGATGCCCTGTTCGAGGAAAGACAGCCTGGCGGGCAGGACTTTCGAGAGTCCCGGGGTCGTCGGTGGATTATCACCTCATCCCAAATGCATAATGGCTTCTCGGGCTGATCACCCCCCCCCACATGAACCTGTTTGGTCCAAGCCGCCTCAAACGCCCAGCTCCCCGATATACTGCTCGGGACCAGGCTCATCACCTCTGATATTGGTTCCCCCCCGTCAAATCGAGGCCCCACTAAAATAAAACCGTTATTACGGCCGGCCTTACCGGTCACGGGGATACTTAGAAATGGATCTGGTCTTCCCGTCATCGGGGGCCTCACTACCGTTATTACGGCCGGGCCTTCCCGTTCACTGGATACTTAGAAATGGATATTGGTCTTCCCGCATTGGCGGCCCCACCCGTTATTACGGCCGGGCCCTACCGTTCACGGGAAGCTTACCTTGATACCACTTTCTCCAGTCGGCAATCACGCCAGCCGCCCATCTGACTGGAGAGGCAAGGAACCTGACAACAAGGAGGATTTTATAATTCCAGACTTGTCAAACACCAGTACGTGTGCACTGCATCGCCAAGTGGACCCCCGGCGAGCCAACTCTCTCAGCCTCATACTGGAATTGGGCGGAGGCACACCGGGACATCACCCGTGTCTAACTCGCCAGCACTTCATGACCTCATCAGGGGAATGCGCAATCAACGGCCGCCTCCAGACCGAACGACTCTCTAGTTGCCAGTGTGGGGACCGGCCATTCATCCTCCAGCTATATCTACAAGTCACTCCTTAGGAGCGCTCTTCTACTAGGGTCCTTGAGCGGACAACCACCATGAGACGTGTCTTTCCTTTCGCCGCCGGCATCAGGCAGAGGAGATCGAACACCATTGCTTGTTCTATAGCAGAGAATCTCCTCACTTAAGGAAACGGCACACGTTTTCTTCTCGAGCAGGTTTTCCTGGCCAAGAATCAACCACTCAACTTATCCCACGGCTGAGCGTCCTCCAGATCTCCGAACAAGCTTAGGGTTCCGGCGATTGAACGGCCCTGGTGTCCTGTTAGAGCCTTGAAGTTTAACTTCAGCAAGACCCAGCTCTCTGGGGGGCTCAAGACCAGCTCTCATAACCAATCCAGACGCCATTTCGCAGCCTCCAAGACAGCATTAGCCAGATGGATCATGGCATCATAAAGGAGAGCCTAGCTAGTGGAGGTTGTCGACGGGGACCTAGATGCGCATAGGAGCTCACGACGTAGATCTCAAGCGGCCGATTGGGCCCTCCTACCCGGGGAGCTTCCATACAAGGTGTCATGGACGCCCATGGGAGGGCTTTGTTCTTCTACATTCCAACACGTTTATCTCCGAGATGTCTAGTACAGCAGCGGTTCGACGCAGCTAGGACCTATCATCAGTTCCTCGTCATCACAGCAAGCCTCCACATCATCCAGTCGCCACAGCTCCTGCAGTAGCACTTTACCACACTGAAGTCGGTAAGTGCACATATTATTCTTATGTTTTGTTCAACCTTACTACTGGCGAGACCATATCAGCATAGATCCGCGCCTTAGGCACGATTAATCTCTGGTAACCGGGTTGACTCTACCAGTGCAATCTGTGGCAAAGTCAGGCTTGAATGGGAACATAATAGGAGATGTACGGTGATTCCCTCTCCCCGGGGGGGGGGAGAGTCATATTACCATAATCTCCATATACTTAACCATTCAAGCCTGACGCGGGCGGTCACTTTTCATTATTCATTATTTTTTTCCAGGCTCCAAAACAAGCGATACTCCAAATTCCACTTCCAATGCATTTATACATAGTTTTAACACACGATACAGAAAAATACCTACCTAGCAAGTAGGCTACCACTCACTCAAATCTCTTTCCTGCTTTATAAAAGAATATAACATGATAAAAGTTTGATGTGAGTGGAATAAGTAATGAAAGGTTTGGTTAAAGGGTTGTAATTATACTCCATTTTGGTCAGCATAAGCAGAGCTTTCATGAATGCAATTTGGCCTACTGAAGTTTTCTCATCACAAGTTGCGTATGTACTGGGAAAGAGTCATCACGATTAAAATCGACCACACTCAATCATTTCTCTCTTCACGGTAGGTAAGTTGTATTTCATATGGTCACTACCTTATCCAAATTTTGTTTAAATAACAAAATATAAAAAAATATGGATCCCCCCCCCCCCCAAAAACTACACACAAAAAAAACAAGTAAACTGTTGGTTGCTAACCGCGTTTAGAAATAAGAAAAACTAATTGTGGCAATCAGCTGGGATTACCAAGGTAGAAGAAATTTTTTGGTAATCCGAGACAAAAATTGTAGTTTTTACAGTAATATTTTTTTTTTTTTCCCCCCTGCGGATTACCAAATTATATAAAATTTTGGTAATCCGTCATCACAATTTTAGTCATCTGTAATTTTTATTGTTTCCGTTATCGAACCTTTACATTTAAATGTCAAATTAATTTGGAAATTACAAGAAAACCAACTTACCCATTTGTTGTTTTACAGACCAGAGGAAATAAAAGTATTTCTGGGAACTAAAGGGCCACCGTCCTGATGTTTAAAAAATTGTGTAAAAAATGGGCACCCATCATGTGTAGCACCAAGTCCCTACTGACAGTGCTCATCACGCATAAAAACACACAAGAGCCAAAACACCCGGAAACCATCCAAAAAAAAAACATCCAAGAACACCAGCCAAAGATGTCCACTTTGAACTATTTTTGACCATTTGGATGGAAATGGCAAATTGTTTTGCTATTTGGTTTTGTGTTGATAATAAGAGCCAAACACCAGAAAACATACAGCTAACCATATGAGACCATCAAAGTTCACTTTTCTTTTTAAAAAATATTATTTTGACTATTTTGAACAAAACAACTGAATTGGTTGGTTTCCAGGCATTCTCATCGACCATTGAAACACAAAGGACCCGAAAAACACTGGGAACCATCCAAAAATATCCACTTTCTTGAAAATAACTATTTTGACCATCTTGAACCACAAATAGTCAATTTGTTGTTTCCACACAATTTGATCACACCATTGATACACAAAGAAGAAAGGTAAAAACACTTGGAACCATTCAGAACCATCATGGGAACCAACACCAACGACGTAAATTTAACCCAGACCCAAGATTCTCCCGAACAGTGTAACCAAAATCAACGGGTGCCCACAAGTATTATAATGAGCATACGCACTTCATGATCATAGTTGGGCCACCCACCATATTTTGGTTTACGTTATCGTCGTATTTGGAAAATCCGTAATGCATATTTATGAGCACGCGGTATATTTACGTGCGTCATACTTTAGCGAGTGGAAAACAAACAATACCAACGATGGGCCACATGTATCACTCGGACTCAAATATCTCTTTTCCTAGAGAATTAACAGACTTTTTGTGCATGATGAATGCAGGAATCTTGAGATGCATGGTTTCTTGCCATCGATTGATTTCGCATAATTATGCAGAAAAATCGGCCGAATCAGACAATGGAGCATGGGGAAATGCAACACTAGACATAAGCGTGACGCACAGATTTTTATATGCGTGTCGCGTGCGCAACAATGACCACGGCGCGCTGAGTGTGAGAGAAAGCGTTACGGGCTTGACTCGTCAAATACACGCGATTCACTTCTTTCCTCTTATATAGTTCCATGGAACCAACCCAAGTGTTTACTTTTATTTCAAAATAATTTGATCCATTTTGTTACAACAGACCAATTTTGGGGTTCATCAATATGTAATAGCCATTGACATACAAAGGAACCAAAAAAAACCCCTGGAACCACCATGAAACCATCGGGGGGGGAACCATCCGAAGTGTTCATTTTCTTTAAAAATTTATTTGATCATTTAAAAAACCAAAAACTAAGCTGATTGGATTCCCAGCAATGGTCAACAACCTTGATACACACGATCCAAAATCCAGAAACCATCGGGGAACCATTCCAAGTGTCCACTTGTGTATCAAATGGTTATTTTGACTATATGTTATTTTGACTACCAAAATTAGCCAATTTTGGGTGCAGGAAATGCTCATTAACCTATGAAACAACTAAGGAGCCAAAACAACGGGAACCATCCAGAAATCACAACAAACAAAAATGCTCCCCTCCCCCCCCCCACCCATCTCTCAATATTTTCTCTCATCAATCCATGCATCCGCTGATCTTGGAAAATACTATTTGAAATTGATCAGCCATTTATATTATGTACCTTAACATTACAAAAATGGCTCGCTAATGACTTGCATACTTGAGTATAAAGTTGAGTTCAAGTCTTTGTGGTTCACGTCCGACCCCCCAAAACTTCGACTTTTAATGAAAAAATGTCGGGGTGAAAAGTGCGTCGGAAAAGCATTTTTAAAAGCAAATTTTGAATGAAGCTCTTGCTCGAGATAGTAAGGTATTTGTGTAAGAAAATTCAGAATACTTGGAAAAAAATCTTTTTGAAAACTCGTAAGGACAAAACACAACAATAATGCAATCATGAAAAATAATGATTTTGGGATTCTCAGTGGCAGTTTACGGGTCGGGGGTCAACAGGAAACTAAAAATTCATGTGAAGAGCTAATACTATTCCTACGCATGACTGGTGTTATTATTGTTTTATAATGTGTTTTTGTCAATGATCCAATGTTGTCATCCACCCCCCCCCCAAAAGACCCAACCAGAAGAAATTTAATCAATCAAAACCGTGGTTGGGGAATCGGACAAAAAGACAACACGACAGAAGGGCAGCACATGAATGAACACTCCCCCCCCCCCCAGGTGAAAATTTGGAGTCAATTTAGCGGCAAGTGAAGCGAGCCGAAAAAATTGCTTTTTTGGTACGGCAAAAGGTCCACTTCCTGGACAAGATCCGACCACCCCACCCCCCCCCACATAAATTCCTAGCTACGGGCCTGTCTACAAGGAGGTAGTTGTGCGGAACTACGATACTATGTATTATGCTATGAGAGGTTTCCTGGTGCATGAAAAAAAAACAAAATTGTAGGCGAAAAGGTACATGGGAAGGTCTTCTGAGCCACGGTGCATTATGTTTTTGGCAGAAGATATGATTCATACTTTTTGTAAGGATAGTGGCAGAGTGTGACAACACACGCTGAGCAGTAAAGAAGATACAGTTAAAGGTGAGTGTTCTGATCATCTTTGGGACCCCCCCTGGATTACCCGGGATAGCAGTATTGATTTTGATACTGATGAAAGGCGTGGTTTTTCTCATGGTCGTCCTGCAATTTGAGACCCTCATATCCATTTCATTCCCAAGATATAACAAAAAAATGGACAAATGGTTAACCATCAATATTGTAGCACAGTACTGCATAGGGCTTTTTTGCCAACATGCATATTGCGGTTATAACATCAAAACTGCAAGTTTGTTTCCAACGGTACTTGACAGGCGTATGTGCAAGTACAGGCGGCAATATCAAGTAGAGACACACAACCCATAGACTAAATTGGCAAAAAGCACATTAACATACATTTAAAAGAAAACGACCATGACCTATCCCACAATTTTTCTGTTAGCACCTCCTTTGCTTCATCAATCCAAATTGTTTAAAGAAAATGAAGTATAGCTGAACAATCCCATGATTCATTACTTGTAGCGGACATCTCCTTGGATTGCCGCCAGTGTCGTAATACAGCTGCCTGCCTGCAGATTGTAGTCTCTTACACCAGGCCAGCTGTAAGCTATATTCCAAAATTGCTACAACCATTGATACACAAATGATCCAAAATCCAGAAACCCATCTGGAACCATCCAAGTGTACACTTGTTGTGTAAAAAGTGTTATTTTTGGACAATTTGTTATTTGACTACCAAAATATGGCCAAGTTGGGGTGCAGGAAATGCTCAACAACTAATTGAAACACAAAGTAGCCAAAACACCGGGAACACTCCAGAAATAACCAAAAATGATCCACTCCCCCCCACCCATCTCTCCATTATTTCCTCTCAAACATGCATCCCTGATCTTGAAAATACATTTGAACTGATCAGCCATTATAATGTACTTAAAACATAAACAATGGCTCCTAATTGATTTTTTTTTTTTTGTTTTTTTTTTTTGTTTTTTTTAACTTGACTATTGAGCGAAAGCTTGAGTTAAAAGTCTTTGGGGTTACTGTCCGACCCCCCAAATTCCGACTTTAATAAAATGTCGGGTGAAAAGTGCGTCGGAAAAGCATTTGAAAGCAAATTCTGAATGAAGATTGCTTATATAGTAAGGTATTTGTGTAAGAAAAATTCTCAGATACTTGAAAAAAAATCTTGACTGTAAGGAAACACAAATAATGAATTCATGAAAAAATAATGATTTTTGGATTCTTGGCATTAACGTCGGCGAAACAGGAAACTAAAAAATTCATTGTGAAGAGCCTAATACGATTTCATTACGCACGGACGGTGTTATTATGTGTAGATACTGTTTTTGTCCATGCTCCAATGTTGTCACTTTCCACCCCCCCCCCCCCCCCGGTGAAACCATTTGGGGCAATTAAGCGGCGAGTGCAAAGAGCCGAAAAAAAATTGCTTTTTTGGTACGCAAAAGGTTCCACTTCTGGCAAATCCGCACCCCCCCACCCCCCACATAAAATTCTAGTACGGGCCGGTCTACAAGGAACGTTTATTGTGCGGAACTATGATTACTATGTATTATTGCTATGAGAGGTTCTGCGTGGCCATGAAAAAAAAACAACTTATTTGTAGGCGTGAAAAGGTACTTAGACGGTCTTATGAGCATGTGGCATTATGTTGGCAGATATGATCAACGTTTTGGAAGGATAGTGGCAGAGTGTGTGACAGCCACCTGAGCAGAGAGCAACTTACAGTTAAAGGTGCGGTGTTCTGAGCATCTTGGGGCCCCCCTGATTTACCCGGAAGCAGTATTGATTTTGATATCTGATGA
The DNA here is from genome assembly GCA_023653785.1 of Ophioderma brevispina. Classification (NCBI taxonomy): domain Eukaryota; kingdom Metazoa; phylum Echinodermata; class Ophiuroidea; order Amphilepidida; family Ophiodermatidae; genus Ophioderma; species Ophioderma brevispina. The sequence continues at coordinate 26,813 of JAMKCH010031772.1, read as the reverse complement.
AAAGGCTGTATTTTCTCATTGTTATTCCTGCCAATTTTGAGCCCCTCATATCCATTCCTCCAAGCATAACAAAAAATTGACAAATGGCTAACCATCAATATCAGCACAGTACTGATAGGGCTTTGCAACATGCATTATTGCGTTATTATACATCAAAAACTGCAAGTTTGTTTCCCACGGGTACTTGACAGGGGCCGCTATGTGCAAGTTACCAGGCTCCCATATCAAGTAGAGAACAACATAGACTTACAAGTGCGAAACAAGCACCTTTAACATACATTTTAAAGAAAACGACTTCCTTACCTATTCCCAACTTTTTCTGTAGCACCTCCTTTGCTTATTCAATCACACTTGTTTAAAGCATCATGTTTCATCCTTGTAGCGGGGGGGGGGGGGGGGGGGGGGGACCATCCTTTGGTTTGCCGCAAGTTTGTCGTAACACAGCTGCGGTGCAGATTGTAGTCCTCTTACACCAGCACTTTGTACGCGTATATCAGCAATCTGGATTGCGCCTTCCTGAAGACCAAGCTCAAAAAAATAGAGTTTCCACGCCCTATCGTAATCCAGCTCTCTTAGTCAATGTCAAGTATATCGGAGTCAGAAATCTTCACCATACCTGGATGGCTCCCCATATCTGGATTAATAGTGATAATTACACTTTTAGGTTAACGTTACTGAAAACGGCATTTGGCTAAAGGTTGTTTCAAGTAGGTTGCACCTAATTGTTGTGTTGAGAAAATGTAACAAATCTAAATTAAAAAGAGTGTAAACCACTCAAACATAGTTGCATGTTTGTGTTAATACAAGCCGCAAAGAGAATCACTTAACTTTCACTCCAAAAAGAGTGAGAGTGAACACTACTCTAAAATGTTGTTTCACATTTAAACTCTTAAAGAGTAGACATTCAAACTCGTCGAAGTGAACTTTACTCCTTTTTGAGTGAATAGGTTAGACAAAGTAAATAGGGAAAATATGCACTCAAAAAGGAGTGATGTCACTTTAAAGGTCCATGGACATGCTTAAACATACTTACAATACCACCAAAAAAATGGTTTCATTCATAGTATGTAAAATCTGGCATGAAGCAGTAATTGAGAACCGGTATATTGATAAAAAATTAGGGCAATATCATGTGTTTTTGGACAAGCTTTCAAAGGAAATTCCAAAATGAAGGTATTATGTGCTGGCAAGGTGAACCCAGAAGTGACGTCACGAGTAACAAATACGCGCTACCCTTACCGCTACGCAGCATGATCATCACGTGGAACGGCGTGCGCGTGGCCAGTTTCTTGAATATACGTACACAGTTGACTTCTTGCCGATATGCGTCGTACAGTTGTATCATATGGCGATATTTTTTCTTGATTTGCTGCCTTAAAATAAAAATGGAATATGCACTAGATTGTCGACGGCTTGACCAGCGGTGGACCGTACCGACACGGAGAATCAGAACCGAATAGCTTTATTCAAGTTCCCAGACACAGAAACCGACAAGACGAGATACCTGGAGTGGGTTTTGTTCGTCCACTTAACAAGACCAGACTTCATCGCCCCAGGTGTTAATCACCACAGGTAAATTTTCGAAATTTGAATGATTTAATAAAGTGTTTTAAATAATGATAAAAAAAATATATAGCTATAGATCACGTTTTTTTCATCGTCATGCCCCCCCAATATGTCATTGAAAGTCATGCATCAATGTTGATGTCCATATTGGCCTGCTGTATGCAGGGCCGGCATGTGCCACCTGTCACGATGTGAGCTTTGTTTACAACTTGTACTCTGACGTCATTAACAGGGTCAAATCCAACTCCAGCATCTTGATACGCGTTCGCGGAAACCAGGATAAGGCCCTGTCAATTTGGGTATATGTAACCTTGAATTTAACACTTTCCGATGTTCACTGTTCAAAATCTGTTGTTCGATATGATCAGGATACTGTTGAGGTACGGAAAATGTTAAGAAATTAAGAAAGTCTACTCAGCAGTCCATGGACCTTTAAAGCGAGTGGAATGTCGTTCGGGCTAGGAATTGTATTTTTATAGATCAGTGTTAACTGTACACGAACAAACTTCTTGTAACGATTAGAATGAAGAGCGCCGTCATTACCTCATAAGTTACTTTTTCCAACTGAAGAATGACAGAAAAGGAAAAACAGCAGTGTTCAAAGATATGACTCTCCATTCAGTTAGCGTGTGAAGTTGTAAAAGTACCTAGTGCATGTCAGTACAGACAGTAATGACTACTAATATATTCGATTTTGTCCTTACTTGTTTGCTTCTGGCCTTATAATTTGCAAGATATGTTAGGGTACCTGTAATTGTTACAGGGACATGCAAAAATCTGATTTTTTGGATTTTCAATTTTGATGGAAAAATCCCGATAGTGCATTTTAAGTGGCAAACATACTTTGCTAGCATGTTGTGAGTCTAAATTACTTAAAATAAGATACTTACTTTCAATTTCAAAAACCACTCCTCAAAGTAGTACTACTGGGGTTGTTTCTGATTCCGGCGAAAATGTCCCGCTTATCTCTCCATGCTGTGAAGATTTGAGCTTTGCCACGAGAGTTAGTCTTGAATCAGTGCTCTTTGCTGCCATGGAAAATCATTTGATTTTGCAGTCTGGAACACGTCTCTTGTTCTGCCTCATCGTCTTTGTTCTGTTTGTTTCGTTTGATGCACAGCTTCTTCCATAGAGCTGTTAAATGACTTCAAGACGTCATACCTATCTGTGCAGTCAGGATATGTTTTAACCTATTAAGAAAACCATTTTGAATGTATTCAAACAGGGTTCTTTGGGGAGAAAAGGACATGTGTGTCAAGAAGGATATCATTTTCAGCTCCTATAATATAAAATAATAATACATTGGCTTTTATAAAGTGCCATTTCATCAAGATCACAGCGCTGTTGCCTATTATTATTAGGCTGCCATCAGGATATCGTCACAATCATTTCACTTCACCTAGGTCAGCAGCTGGCCAAACACACAATCCTATCTGCACTTAGATTTTAATATTCCCCCTAACAGCTACCCGAATATTGCTTGGGTTGATGAGGTAAGCGAGACAAAGTGCCTTGCCCAAGTGCACAACACATTGGCCGCAGCGGGGCTTGAACCCTTAACCATCAGATCATGAGTCAGCCGTCATATCCACTGGATCACATGTGTGCTCCTCTGGTATCTTGAAAATTTGGTAAAGTTTGTGTTTTGTGTTGCACTTCTGTTTCAAATATATTTTGCAGTGCTCAATCAAGTATAAAGAATGCATGCAAACCACGATTGTGAAAAATGTACTGCCAAAACTAAAGTATGTTTTGCACTAAGTCCTGCTTCCAGAGTCATGCTGTTTTGTGCCCCTTTTCTTCAGAACCCCTTATATGGCAGATGTCATTAGCACAGGTATATAGAAGGGCAGCTAAGTTAATGTCACAGGTATAGAGATGGGTGATTCAACAACTTCAGGTATATCTGTTTCATTTTTGGTGTAGTATTTTCAGGGTAGCTCAAACACCAGGCTCAACATCTGTACCCAAACAAAATGTGAGCCTACCCCCGGGTGTGGTACAGAGTGGTAGAGAAAAGGCCAATTTCAATAATGTACATGTTTGAACAAGTCAAACTGCCAGGTCATGCATCATGGTGCACATGATCAATCAAATCAATCAATCAAACTTAATTTCCATTTACTACACATTATAAAAAACAAAACAGTGATATGGAGGAGCAGAGTAAAAAGGCCAATTAGGCCCGAAGGCACTCAACCCCTTATAACAGAACACACAAGAAACAGGACATCTTTTCCAAAGAACAAGAAATGAAACAGGACACCACAAGAGATATGCTCCCAAGATTATCAATTATTATATTGAGAGATAAGGTTTTCTTTAAATTGGTTTTATGCATAAGATTGCACTTCAAAATCTGTGATATTTACAGGGAAATCTTTTTAGACCTGCACCCTAACAAGTCCAGCATCTGAAAAAAAATGTACATGTACTGAGATTTCAAGCCAACCACTTGCAGGCGGGCTTGCAGGCTATGTTAGCACATACACCCTAATAGCAAAGATACCAATATCATTTTAATCTACAGATAGAGCATATAGCTGATTGTGTCTTTTAAATATGCAAAATATGGTCTCTTTGAGATGTTTTAAAGGTGCAACAAGAGATTTCACATAACAGGTGTCCCTAAAAATGTGAAAATTCTGATTTTTTGCACGGCTTTTTGTCAAAAATATCCCTCTGTAAAATGATTAAGCTGAGAAGCATTTCTTTGGTACTAAAATTGTTAATTTTCTAATTTACTCTAGGAGCCTATGTTCTGTATTGAAATTTGTAATGGCTGACTCAGAGATTTCTGATGAGGGCAGCCCCCTGCGGGTTTGGGGTTTAGAATAGTCCTGCTGTATCTCTGCATGTCGTAAAAGGCGGCTAAAAGAGACCCCTGCGGGTTTGGAGCAGTAAAAAGCTTTTATATACATTAGCCCTCATCTGAAATGATTAAAAAGGACTTTGAAGGACAGTAATGATAGGGACAAAATCCATCAAATTGAAATACAACTTCAAAATATCCCATACCTCAGCAAGTTGCCTCCTTATGTCTTGTGCATGTTCTGTGTTAAACCACTGAGAATGTGATGTCTCAAGCCAGGATACCAAGTCATTGAGGTCCCAGAAGATGTCATCCACCTCTTGAGTGTCTAAGTGTTGATTATCTTCAAATAGCATTTGACGGAGCTTGTTCCATGCATCAGAAACCTGAAATGAAAAAATTGTTTCAGGTTTAATTTTGAGCATGTAATTAGTATCTTACATATTTATTAATCTTTCCCTGGAGATGGCCAGTGTACATTAGTGTTGAAAAAAAAACCTCATGTGCACCTGGCCGGATTTGAACCAGCGACATTTGTATTACCAGCACAACACTCTTGCTAACCAAGCCAAAATTCCTTCTTTTGTGACACATAGGGAATTTTGAGTTGTACCATTCACTGGTATTGTTTACTAGTCAATTACCAATGCCAACTCTGCAAAAATCTCAATATCCAGAAATAGGGGCCTCTTCAAAAAAAATGTGCTCTTATGCTTTAAGAAGTCCATTGCCACCAAAACTTGTGTCACACATACAGCATGGAGAAGCCCCCATATGCAATGAGGTCAAAGGTCACACACCAAAGGTCAAAGCATGGCTGCTGTGAATAGGGCAGTTTTTAGGAAGTGAAGTACGGTTCATATAATGTGGGTCATAGTTGCAATATTGGAAACCTTCAGAAGTAAAAGGGTCAAAGGTAACACACTTAAAGTCAAATACAAATATTTAGCGACCATGAAAAAAAGAACACTTGTCGTCTAAGACTGCCTTAACTGTTCATGAGTTGCAGTGGAGTGATCCACTGACCTATACACATAGCGGGCTGCCGCACAGTTGAATGGTCGCCCGAGGGAAACAACAGGAAGTGGTTTTGACTGTAAATATTGCAGAAACAATGCATACACTGCTGTTGCACATATTCCAAACAGATGTTCTTTGTGGGACAAGGTGTTATGAATGTTTCCCTCCATATTGTAACGGTAAAAAACCAACGCCTTTGATGATTTCAATCGGCGACTCGACCCGCTATCCATCTGTAGAGGTCAGTGGGAGGGATGAGGCTTATAATCAGGTCAGCATGCACTACTCCAAGTGGGATATGGATAGATTTTTGCTGCACACAGAAGGATGATTTTTATCCCTTCATAAGAGGTGATGCAATATAGCATGTGGTCTTGGAAGAAGAATTAACGGACTTCAGCAGTCAAAAAAATGATAAAATCTTGTGAAGGTGATTGAAAAAATAAGGGTTTTATTGAAAAAAGTCAAGAGCACAGCATGATAAACAGATGAGGGGCGGTTTTGAGCAACAGTACTTGAATTTTTTTTTTTGATAAAACACATACTCAAACTTCAACTAAAATTCTTCACCTACTGCACGGATAGTACGTGTCATTATAGTCAATGTTTGCGATCCAAGTACAGAAAGCTTCGGGGGGGGGGGGGGGGGGGCACGCAACCTTTTTTCAAAGTAGAGATGTGCGACCCCGATTTCGAACTTGGGGGCTGTGAACTGATTTTGTCTCCGAAGTAGGGGGTTTGGGAAACTGAAATTTTGAGAAAATTTGTAGGCTTGGATTCTGAAAGAGATTTTATGAAAAGGGGGGACCTAAGAACTGAATTTTATGCTCCCTGGGGTCTTGGGAAAACTGTTGAGAGACGCCGGAAAAGGGGGTTTTTTAAGGGTTTCGCACATACCAAGTACCTCTGTCCAATGTCAGTTTCTCCCTCCCCCCCCCCCCCCCCCCCCCCCCGGGAGACAGCTATATTTTTATACAATGACCTTTCTTTATAGCATTAAACAGGCATTCTGGATCTTCTTCTGTTGGAATTCCTTGAATGTCTCAGGATCATGAGCAGGCTTAGATAAGTCCAAAGGCCTCAAGTTTGGGTATTGCTTATCTTCTGTAACTGGTTTTTTTTGATTTTATGAATGCCTTGACAACTGTACTGACACTTATGGAAAGACACATTGGATGACGTTTTCCAATGACATGTTCCGTTTGGCCGATGGTGGGTAGTTAGACATATTCTACTGCCTTCCCCCACGCCACACAGTTTGGACATGATGACGATGATGTGGGTTTGCCTTTGTCACGGCATTTTGGGGAATTGATGGAGGTCTAGGTCTTGGACGACTACAAGTGGCAGATTCCTCGTTTGATACAAACAATTTTAAAACATTGTCTATAAACATGATATAGATCGGTGAAACTACAACAGGTAAAGCTTTACAAAACATCTAAGAGCATCTGGATTGCTACCCGCAACAGCCATTGTTCAGCCAGCACCAACCTGGAGTTGAGAGAAGAGAAAGAAAAAAAAAACTGGTTGAAAGTTGAAAGAAACTTACTTCAATTCATTTTAATTAGCTGGCTGAGGTTCATGATCATTTGCAGTATACAAAATGTCATGGGTACCAGGCCTTTTTTTGTTCATTTATGCAGCCAGATTCTTATTAACACAGCTTATATCATCCTATGCAATAGGAAGGGCTACATGAGGCAAATTAAGCGATCCACAATGCAATTCACGGCAAAGTCAATGGATAATTTACACTTTTTGAAACACTACAAATGTTAATTTTTTATTTACACACAAAGGTACGTATAGAGGCATTGCAAAGAAGTAACAACTAAAACATGTTAACACGGTGTAGTGTTAATAATATTAACAAGTAAAGATGTTAATTCTGAACCAATAGTAATGACTTTAAAAGTGTTAAAGGGGATTAGCCAGCGATTAATGCGAGAGGAGAATCAGAAAAAAATGTGGAAATGCATTTTTAAACTGATTAAAATCAGGGATAAGTGTGGACAATATTCTAAACTGCTTTAATGTAGACACAAACCACTAAATCGTTGAAAAAAATGACGTATTTGATGAAATTAGTTCATACTCTCTCCCGCAAGTAGACATAAAGCGATGCGTGTCAAAATCTTCACACTAAAATAGCTGATTGTGGTTACCCCAGTACGAATAAACAAAGATTCAATAATATGTTGGTTTGAGGACAAAATGTATTGATCATGGTGCAAATATCACGCTGAAAATCTGTGATATTCACCGGGAAAGGCTTTTGTCTCAGTCTGAATTTTGATATGCACGTATAGAAATTACAAGATCATATAAAAAAAGTACTGGATTGGTCTTAATTTACGGATTTCAAGCCAACCACATTGCAGGTTATGTTCGCAATTTCATGCCGTAACAAAAATATAAAAATATGAATTTTGATGCTTTTTCTTTTTTTTATCATATTTGTAACAAGTACCTTTAATAATCATTAACAGTAAACAGATGTTTTGATATGTTTAATAATAATAATAATAATACAACCATTCTATATAGCGCATTACACACAGAGTCCCAATGCGCTGGAGAAAGAACACAGAAAGAGAAATACATTACATAGCAAAAATATCAACATAATTACAGGTTAGAGTATAGGCAATTCAATAACATGAGTCTTAAGAGTATGATTAAATTGATCAAGAGTTTGCAGTATTGACAGCAGTGGGCTGATTCCTAAAGTAGGGCAGACAACCGAGAAGTACCTGGCCTATGATTTTGTGTTGAAAGATTCAGTAACAAGTAATGATTGCGAGTTTGAACGAGATTTCTAGAGGGTTGGTAAACGGAAGAAGTTCTTGAAGGTAGAGAGGAGCACAGCAATGAATACACTGTATGTGAGAAGAAGAATCTTGTAGATAATCGGGATTAGTGGTATCTTGTGCAATGCCTCTATACTATGTGTGGTAAAATAAATTTTCAAAAAAATGTGGTTTGGGCGAAAATTACTAAAATAGGGGTATTTAGGTGACAGTGGTAAATTCCCCAAATATGGGTCTTTGGGTGACAACAATGCTGAAAATGGGTGGTCTTAACAGCAATAACAGAACATTTTAAAAAGGCAACCCCCATTTTTCAAAATTTAATATTTTGCAGTTATGTTGGTAATTTTAGGAAACTAACCCTGCAAACAAGAATGCTAAAAAATGGGTATTAATCAAAATAACGCTTTGTAAATAGAATTGTGATCCCAGATGGGACTTAACGGCCAGGAGCTGGAATGCTAAGTTATGTCCGTCCATGACAAACTAGTGCCACCTCAAGAAAATGACCACTAACTTTATACCTTACGTACCTGGCAGCTGCCCCCCCCCCCCCCGGGGAATCTTGCCCCCTGAAAAAAATTATTTATGCAAACTATGTAAATTTTACAGATAAACAACATAGGCCTAGCAATTTATTTATACAAACAATTGTGAAATATATTGCTAATTTGCGGATTAGGGGTGCATAAGGTACCTGACGCATTGATTGTAGAGTATAAAAATATAACAATGCCTTTTAGATGCACGGGGGGAGGTACATTAAGTTGCCAACCCAGATGATTTGCCCCTAAAATGTGTGTGCCCCCTCGACACCTATCACCCCACCAAAAAAAATCTGCTACACCACTGAAAAGGGGAAATGCATTTATTTTGAGCCAGGGGCTTGGGTATTTGAGTTTTCAAGACACTGGGTCTATAGGATCCGGGAGAATTCGCATTAGTAAACGTATTTTGGGCACTTATTTCCGCATTTGCAGCGCAGCAATAACTGGGCATGTTCTGAAATGCCGAATACAGGCAATATGCACCCAAAATATGTCCCAAAGTTATTTTAAGAAACTCATAAACCTAGAATGAATGACATTTAAATAAATTATGAGTTTTAATTGCTAAAAACATTGTCCGTTTCATGGGTAATTGATACAGAACATTTGGTATGCACACAATAAGCAATCAAACCAGGAGTGGTCATTTTCTCAATCAAACCAATAAGGCCTGTACTAAAAATCTCGTGAATGGTTTACTTAGCGCGGAAAATTTTGGAAAGTTAGGGATTTGAAATGAACAGATTTGAAGGCAAGTAGAGACTTCCGGAACACTTTTTTTTTAATTTATGATGAGATGATATGGACCCTAAATGCATAAAACAAAAAGGGTCCCTATTCGAAAATATAACCCTTTTCTTGATTTTTAGACCTTTTCATGTTACGGAAACGTAACATGCTTGGTCCGGACAATATACCCCTTTTTACATGAATTCTTGGACACGGTGATACCCCCTGTCTATGAAGACTGGACCCCCCGGGGAAAATGTACATAAAATTATTAATGGGATCATATTTCTTGTTTCCTAAAAAGCCAAAACATATTCTTCACCGGTATCAATGAACAAGTTATGGTAATTGACCATAAATGAGAAGGACATTATAACATTTTTTATGGTAATTACCAGCAAATTAGACCGAATTCCCTTTGTTTGATATGGACACAACCACCCGCTAAACTTACATATCTAGAAGGGATGAAAGGTCGGGTGCTATAAACCACTGATCATTGGGTTTTTTTTTCTGATATTCGATGGGAAAAGGGTAACGTCATTTTATGCGAAAACAGCTTGTTGTCAGTAAAATTTATAGAATAGTGCCAAAAGTTTACTTGGTGACTCATGATTCAGCATACATTAAAGGTCCATGGTCCGGTCACTAATTAGCTCGTTCTCACCGAACCCCCAATTTTACACCAGTGGTTAAACTTTGATATCTGAAGCAAGCTATATTTTTCATTTACCCTGTGAAATCTTAGGGCTAAAGGGATGTTTGGTTGGAAGTTGATAAACACGAAATCTTATGCACAGAGGGCAATTAATATCAACACAGTAGTGTATGGGCTTAACAAGATCACGTGTTTACACTCGCACATCAAAAACGGATTGAAATATTGGTGCAAAACTTTATAGATATGCAATTTCATATACTTAAAGCAATTTAGCACATTTTTTTGAAGAGCGCCCCCAATTTTTCAAACTATTTGGAGATTTTTACCAATTGTTGCGTTGGTAATGGCTAGTAAAAGATCTGTGAGGTTAAAGGTCGAAAATGTCTATGTGTCACAAACGGAAGGAATTTTGTACTAGAATAATTATTCTGGGGATCCCCGATAATAATTTCAACGCATGCTGGAACGGCCCTTTCAATGTGAAAAGCCGGAAAATAGCGCATGTACGTGTCTACATCATCCATAGTTGTTTTAATAGGGTTCAGGCAGTCAAGTTGGAGGTGTTTATCGAGGTGGCATGTCATCATGACGGACCATTAAAACTCGTATTCCAGCTCTGCGTTAAGTCCAATCTAGGAATACCAATTCTAAAAAAGACAAAATCGCTGATTTTTGTGATAAATAAACATTTTTTAGCATTCTCGTTCACAGTATAGTTTCCTAGAACAATTACCAAACGTAATGTGCAAAAATATCAAATTTGGACATTGGGGGCGCTCTTCTTAAAAATGTGCAAATAGCTTTAAACTCAGGGGGCCATGCCCCTTTAACAAGTCTATTGAAATGATGTTTGAGTAGTGGACTAGTCAGTCCAAAACGAAAACAATGAATGGCATTGTAAAATAAATTAAATTGAAATTCATATTTTGACAACACTTACTACATTGGGACCGGGCCAAAAGTGGGAAAAAAGACTAAACTGAAAATAGATCTATGGCTTCGAGTTTCTAAGTCCGTAGTTAGGAAAACACTCAGAAGTGGAGGACCACCAATTTGATTGACAACGTAAGGGTTGGGGAGAGAATCCAAAGAATTCTCCCGTAGGGTCCTTGAGGCCATAATATTCGAACTAAAGAATCAAACCTGAATCAGAGACAAGGACTGGACTTAGATCCCGTATGGGACAGCCTACTCAAGTGTAAAGGGGCCCAGAGGACAATGCCCAATAACTCTATGCATGCCATTCTACAAACTTATGACGTAAAGACAAGACTCTACCGCATAACAACATTAGCTGACGACGGGTGTGGATCCCCCGAAAGTACTTCTGATTAAGGTACGTAAAAAAAAATGAGTAGCGAGAGTTTAATATTATACTTGATACAACAATTTTAAGGGTTTAAGTGCTACAATCCATGCACTTCAAGGGTTCACACCCTTGACACTGATAACCAGGCTCAGGGACGATACAAAAAAAATAAACATCCCTTGGGGGAAAAATAAATGGGAAAAATGTCAATTTGGACAATGAAGGAAGGAACCCCAGTTCCTCCACCCCCCCCCCCCACACACACACACACAATAGGAATCACACCACTAAATAGGTGTAGCAGACGACGTCAGGGAGACAGTGTGGCGTCCGGAATATGGGCCTTGCCTAAATGAAGAGTCACAAAATGTTGATAAGTTGTTGTCTTAAATGAAATTTGAAATTAATCTAATTGATGGGACTAGTAACAAAAACCATTGGTAGGTAAAAGATTGTGTCTGATGCCATTTTTGTATAATTCTGAGGGTTTGGGGAAACTGTACAATTTAGTTTCTAGTACACTCACCTAGGCGTGAACGTTTTGAAAACATGCAAATCTTTACGATGCTACTGTAGCTAAACAATCAGCCTTTCATCATATGACTTTCATTTTTTGGTTGAAATGGCCAAATCAATTATAATGTAATTGTAAAAAAAAATCAGTTTGAAGTAACCAGCGCTTTATAGTCAAGAAATCGATGTTTGGTGAGAGTCATTTTGTACACAAGTCTATGGGGAGTTATTTAGTGGTGTGATTCCAATAGAAACCTGCAAAATTGGCACCAGGTAATTGCAGTACCCAATACATGCAGTTCCTAACTTGATGTACTAATTTATATACAACTAGCCGCAGTGGAAAGACAAACACACGCTAAAATGAGATGTTCGTTCAACTCCGTATACATGCAAGCTCATACAATAATACTTGGATTTGTGATCCATAGTCTTGTCCCTTACTTCCCCAAGAGGATGCCTAATTTGATGTGCATTAGGCATCTCTGTAAACATCGAATGCCCAGTCAATGGGGCATGTAAACACCAATACAAAATATTTGCTCATAGATTGCCAAAATGAATTATTAGAATACACTTGGGAGTTCATGGACTAAACTTAGTGAACCATAAAAAATTAACAAACAGTTGCAAGTAATATTTAATGCCTGGACTTTTAATTTGGTCATATCTCTAAGGAAAATATCAAAATAGTAGCTTAGAAAAAATAGATTAGTACCTTTAACATTTGTGTAAAAGTAATTTACAAGCAAAGAAAAGTTAAGATTGTATAAATACCTCGATCTGACTTCATGCTTACTGCCATTAGCTGGGAGAGGGCCGATTGTCATATGCAAATGTATTCTAGTGAATAAAAAAAAAATCAATAAATGAAAATAAAAGGCACCAATCAACTTTTGAATATGGTAGTAGTTAATATTTTAAACATATTTTTCTTAATGCATTTAAATTATTTAAACCAAATTTTTGTCTTGATGTCAAAGTTTTTTTTTATAGTATTTTATCTAAAATAAGCAAAAGTTTCCTGACCTGGCCTATGCATCAACTGAATAGGACAATTGGTATGATTAATTTTGGGGCATAACTTCTCAATGATATCCAGTGAACCATAAACAACACAGAAAGTGCTGGAATCATGAAATGCAGACTAAATTTGTATTTATCCCCCAGAAAATATACTTAAAGGGACATAAAGAAATTCCATTTGCTACAAAGTTATTCCAAAGGAGAGAAGATAAAAAGTTCGTACACTGTAAAAATTAAGTGTTTAGGTTTTGTACGCTTATTAAAAAACAACCTAGACGCGTTAACGAAACAACAAAATAAAATTACCACACTTTTTGGTCAAAGGTGGGTATCGTAGACCACTGCTCCTATAAATCGCTAAAAAGCATTGAATTCAGCATCGTTTTTCCCATTTTAAATCAGCAGCAAGGGACATTTTTTAACATAAAAGCATTAACGCCTTTAAAAACACTATACATTTGCCAAGGCCGTTTAGGAAGAATAAACCCAAGGTGTTTAGAAGGTAACACCATAACACCAAAGTCATTTAGAAGCTTAACACTATCGGGTCAAAAAAAACACAAAACGTGTTTATTTTATAGTATCGAAACAATAGGATAATGGTTTTTAAACGCGTTAAGGCGTTAACGTTAGAAATTCCACATGCTTGATTAAAAAATGGGAAAAAACAGCGCTGATTCAATGCTTTTAGTTATTTATAGGAGTAGTGGTCCAAGAAAATACCCACTTTGACCAAAAAAGTGGTATTTTATTTTGTGGTTTCGTTAAAAGCGTCTAGGTGTTTAAAAGGATTACAAAACCTAAACACTTAATTTTACAGTGTACATTACTTTTAATCTTAGCATTTGTTGGCCGCCACTAGCCAGAAGTGCCTACATAGTTCATGTGCAGTGGTGTTGTATGCCAGCATTCAGTATTTCTGGGCACAATCAGACGATGGGGCCCAAGTCTCATCAATATAGCAACTCACCCCATAATATCATAAAATGAAAAAGAATTTATGGGGGTTCAATGACCCCACTTACGACCCTCATCCGTTATTCAATCATACAAAATAATAAGTGTAGTAATTGATTTTGTAATTAAAGACACTATCAGTGATTTGAAAAAATTTCTAAATTGCAGGACTAGCGTCAAAAGAGAAGGATTAGTCTGTAGAATTCTCATAAGTTACCTTTCAACTGAAGAATTGACAGAAAAAGGGAAGAAAACGGCAGGGTCCAAAGCGCTTCCCATCAATTACGTGTTGTAGTAAGTGTCGAACGGACAGTTAATGACTAAAATTACCCGATTCTGGTCCCTTATGAGGTTGCTTCTGGTCTTATCATTGCGGGTAGGTTAGGATACGTGTACTTGTTATATACATGCAAAATCTGATTTTGATGATTTTTTCGATTTTGATTTAGCAAATACTATAGTGTCTTTATAGTAAACAGGCTACTTGGGCATTTTTGTCATTGGCTTAACTTTGCTCTTCAACCCACATAGCATTGGGGGAGCTGCAGACATTGTAACTCATTGTAGACCACTCAGAGCACTCCTGGCTGGAAAGTGATTCTTAAGGACATGAGGACATAAATAAGAAAGAAGCGCCCCCCAATTTGTTCAAAACTGAGTTTGGCATATTTGGAAGTTAGGGAGTGTCCATTATTACGCGGGGGGGCGGGGGGGGGGGGTGGAGGAAATCAGGGGTGGGACATGATTTTTTTTAAAAAACCTGGAGGGGGACACAACTTTTTTTCTGCACAGAGATGGGGGGGGTTGTGGAATTCTTGGAATTTTTAAAAATTAAAGCTATCATGAAAAAAATTAAATTGTTTTATGAAACCAAGTCAAATTTGTTTCACAAATCTCATAAATATAAAGAAAAAGATGCAAAGCTAGACTATGAAAAGTGGCTTAATTTGTAGGTAAATCTTTTTACACAAGTTTATAATTTTAAAATATAATTTCATCCTGGATGTTGAAGATTGTAGTTCAGGAGTTTTATCTGATATGCTGGTCTACAAAATAATCATTAATTTTTTTTCAAGCAAGAGACAAGAAGAAAAGCCCATGATGTAAAACTTACTTTAATCCATCTTTAAAGTCTTTTTTATAGCACAGTTTCATGTTAATGCAGTTCCATAAGACCTGACATACCCACAAGTGTTGTCAGACTAGCTTTTCATTTGAATGCATCTGTATGACAGGAAAACTTCATATCAATAGGTGCGTGCCATTTTTTAATAAGAAATAAAGGTATGATTTTGGGAAACCGGTACTCTCTTTAGACAAATTGAACCAAGGCGATCCATATTTAATGGGAAGAACGAGGCCGGAGGCGAGTTCTTCCACCCAAAAATAATGGTGTCGCCGGGTTCACTTCGTCGTAAAGAGAGTACGCGCCTTCCCAAAATCATACCTTTATTTCATCTAAACAGCTTATCTGTAAGGTCTCTTTAACCCAATTTCGCGATGCTTTACGGATTAAATACAAAAAACAAGAAAGGACTGCCCATACCCGTGAAAAACAATTTCGAAACAACCTGCGCTGAACGCCGACGATGATTATACGCAACGAGATCGGCAAGGGTGGCAGGCGCGCGATAAAGTAGCAAAACGCGGTTATGACGCGAGCGGTGTCAACTAAAAATAAACCTCAATAAGAAGCGGTCGTATTACCTGGGTCAATTTACCGAATTGAACTCCGTGGCATCATGCCAATGAAATTGTTTTTTTTTGTTTTTCCTGTAAATCTTAAGATTTGTTCTTAAATAGATTTTTTGTTTTTAATTTGTCTTTTTGTTTTATTGGCTTTACATTTTCAAAGCTGTTTAAGTAATTAATATTATATAAGCTGCATGCCCACTTACCCAATTTTGAATGACAGTTATTAACTTTCACGTATAAATGAATGGTAAAACAAACTCATTTTGATATCACATGGCACAACTGGTAATTTTTATGATATGACATTAAGTGGTCTCATTGGATGATAATTATTAGTGATTTTAAATGTAGGGTCTCATCTCTTCAATGTTGTACAAAATTGAAAACATGCATTCCATTCTCTTTTGTATGCAGTGTGATGTAAAACAGCTCACTTTTATCATACTTTTTATAGGTCTTGTATATTGTTCGATGCCGGGATCATGCTCACCAGTATGCCAGAAAAAATTGAAATTAGAGCATTAAATAAAAAGGGATAAGATGAAAATGATTTTCGGGTATGCTTATGCTATCACAAGATAGTTCAATGTAAAAAGTATCCCCCTCATCTGAGAATCAAATGTAGGTGTGCAGAGTTTAACAAATATGCACACAGAATTAATTCTGTGGGTAAATGTGTATTATGAGCTCGTCATCATATAGCATCTTAAATTAGGCCCATTTACACCAGCTGTTCCCAATTGCTTGTGTATTGATCTTCATTACTCGAGAAAGGATATCATGTCACAATTATTCCTAACCAAACAACCACTATATGTTGATGAGTCACAACGTCAACACCAATGACACAGGGACTTGCTCCCACAATGCCTTGTGTTTATATCAGCAAGTCAAAAATATTCATGTACTATACACATGTGTTGATTTCAAAGTTTGGAAAAACTTAAAGTTGGCTACAAATTACCTGGATGTTTTATCCGCCTATTAATGTCCCTATCTGTTTTTTGGGGGTTGTTATTGTATGTGTAAAAAATATAACGTCTATTATTCAATGGCTGTATGACTATCATTGAGAGCAAAATGTGAAGAAAGTCATATTGTGAAGTGTGCAGAGTGCTTGACTTTATACTAAACCTTACAATGTGTTAGATCTACACCTGAATGTGAAATAAGCTGAATATGCCGTGTGCAGGTTTATGTATTAAGATGATGGTTAGTATTATTTTCTGTCATGTCATACAGAAAATCAAGCTTATGGTTTTCTCTATTGATTAGGGACAATTACGGGTTAGCAGTTAAGTCAAAAACAGGTTTGCATTTTTCGTTTTGTACTTGTTTTCCATAAAAATGCCTGTTGAAATAGATTATCAGTATAGTGGTCTACAAACTGATCAATACAATTTGAGAGAAAGTTTGTATGTCCTAAAATAAATCTCTTGTCACTCTAAAGTGGCTGCATTAAATGGTAACTCGTAAAGGGCTTTTTTTTTCTTGATTTATGCCATTGCGTTCTTTACTGATATGAGGGGCCTTGGTCACTTGCACATCTCGCCTCATCAAGTATGTGGGAACGGGTGCATGTTTTGATTGTAGAAGCAATTAATGCATATTGCAAGCAGTCCTATTCAATACGTGTGCCAATATCGATGGTTAACCATTAAAACGGCGTTTTTTTGTTTAATCTGTGGAATGAAATGGGATTTGAGGGGGCTCAAATTTTCAGGACGACAATTAGAAAAATACTGGCCTTTCATTTGGAACTCAAAATCGATACTACTTCCCGGTAAGTCAGGATTGGTCCCCAAAGACGATTTGTGAACAGTGCACCTTTCAAGGATGAGAGTCTAGAGATAAAAATAGTTAAAGTCTACATTATGGGTAACAAAATTAAGATGATCCATAATAAGCTGGAAACGATACTCACATTAAGGCGCGCACGTATTCATATCAGGGTTTGACTAAATCAAAAATTTACAAATTTTAAGCATGTTTGGTAACAATTACAGGTCTTCACTTCACATACCATGCAAATGATGATAGGACCATAAGCAACGTAATAAGGACAAAAATTCTGAATTAGTCCTTACTGTTCTTATCGGAACAGTGTAAATTCAAAACAGGAATTGAATGGGGATTCGTATCTTTTGAATTATCTGCCGTTTTTTCTTCCTCTTCTGTGAATGTGCAGTTGGGAAAATGTAACTTAAGGTAGATCTACAGAATTATCCTTCCCTTTTAAGCGTATTTTCCTGCAATTGAGTTTTAAGTGTTGACTTCTTCGGATAAATCACTGTGAGGTAGTGTCTTTAATTGCCTAACCATAAAGGACTCCAAAAGGTATAGTGGTAGTGTTTGATAGCTAAAGCCTAAATGTTGTTGGAGTTCAAAAAAGCTTAAAAGTAGTACTAAACATTACAAATCAATAAAAAAATAAAGTAAGTGTGCTACAATTGGGAATATAAAAATAGAAAGAGTTCCCAATCACCCCTTTAAAAATTCTAAGGAAACCTTTTTAATTTATAGCTTAACACTTTCAAAATTTAACCTTGGGCCAAAAATGAAAAAGAATTGTTCCATGTAGACTTCAAAGAGGGTTACATATGGAACTCTTGCCAATAAGATTTGCGAATGATTGTGGCGGATAGGATTTAACCCCCCCACCCCCCCCCCATAGGACTAGTTTTGCACTGTCTTATCTGCTATACCCAATTAAGGGGACAACACGTAAAGAACAAAACTATAGGCCTAAAGTACACAGATTTAAAATACAGGTCAATAGATACGTCATTATAGGCTATGCCACATATACAGTTAGATGTAATGTTATGTGCATACATATCAAATGAAATTGCTTATGCTTATTTTTAGCTTTGGTTTCGAAAAGTAGACGTTTTGGTGAGTAGGGGGATGTTTATTGAAGGTGAGTGGTCGATGATGGAGGTATTTCAATTAACTCACTGGCTACAAGCATTTGTTCCAGAAAACCATAATAACATAATTAAAAAAAAACAAGACAAGTATGAACTCTAATATCGCTGGTCATATTATCTGCTCAGATCTACCAATAATTCTGTCAGATTCAAAATATGGCACACTTATCCTGGATCTAGCTCTATACCTTCATCAGCCTAGAGAATAAACAAAGGGAAAACTATTATAACTCTAAATCTGGTCATAATATGCTAGATCTACTAAATCTGCAGATGTTCCAAAACTACTGGCAACAACTTCTTCTGTATACAGCTCTATTATACCTCATCAGCTAGTTTTGATCCATTTATTGTAAAAAAAAAGGCTTTATATAACCTCCACCATGGGAATAAATCTCGGAGTATTTATATGCAGAGATTTCCAGAAAGAAAGGTCTCTATAATTTGTGCAGTCTTGAGTGACTGACATCTACTAATTAGCTTTCAATGTTATGCAGCCGAAAGACACCTGCCTCACCTCAGATCATCAGAAATATGCTATAGGGTGAAGTATAGGGCTGCAGCATGTGAAACAGCTAGCAAGAATACAAGATCAGCTATGGGAGTCATTGTCAACTTTGCAAGGCAAAGTCAACGTATAAACAAGTAAACAGTCGCCCTTCTAATGGTAGTGATGTGATATTTGCATCATGTTCTTCTACTTTCTTATAAATGAGGAGCCTGCCATTTGCATTACACATACCATCAAATTGGTCTCTATAATTGTTGGTCACACGTTGAGTGATGGTCTATAACTAGGGTTTTAAGTCATTGCTATGTTCCTTAAGTGCAGGCGGTGCTCAGCACAGAATCACAGCATTATACACACGGTGATAAAGGTTCCGCACAAAGACGTCTATCATGACTGTCCACTGTAAATCAAGGATGTCAAACATAGTATTAAAGCTATGAAAAGAGAGAGGCCACATTATTATTTAACATTTAGGAATTGGCATTTTCTTTATCCATGTAAAACAAGTCTCATAAGGTGTTTCCCTGTCAGAAATCTTTTATAAGTTACAGAAATTAAAATATTTTAATCCAAATGAAGATACTATAACCTACTTGTCGTCATATAGCACACAACACATTGTGGATTTAATTAAACAAACGCAAGAAAACAATTTATTGCTTAAAACCTTTAATTTGAATAAGTATTTTGCGTTTTAATCTGCATTAATATGGTGCAAACTTATTTTCTCGTGTTATTCTCCACCTAAACAAAAATAATCGAATTGTACACCACAAGACATGTTGAAGCAATAGTGTCTTTTTCCACAAGATGTCACCAGTCACTTTGTCAAATATTCTAACCCATGAGGGACTAATTTACATTTTGTGACATAATCATTTACTACTTTAAATTATTAATGCAAAACCCATTTTTATCAAGTTCATACAGTTAAACGTCTTTAGTGTCATGTAGGTCACTATTGTTATGTCATAGGATGGAGACAAGAAATGGTGGTCAAAAGGACGGGTGAATATTTTGAAGGAGTTAATTTTGAGTGTTCTTACTATGCTGAACACTTTTTTTGGTGTTTTTTTAATATTCTTGTTTGACCAGCCAAGCATGCGACCCCCCAGTGAAGGTTTCCAAAAAGTGGCTCCACTATTTTTGCCGCACCCGGAATTTGGCAACCTTTATGGAATGAACCCTGTGGTTTATTCCTTTAGGTTGCCAAATTCTATGGTCTGGCCAAAGTGACCAGCCAAACATGCTACCCCACATGGAAGGTTTTTCACAAGGTTGACTCCACTTTTTTGCTGGCAAAACAACCCAATGATTGGCAACCTTATGGAATTAACCCTGGTGGTTATTGGTCGCCTGAACGAATGTTCATGGAGGCACATACTTGTCCAAATTCTGTGTGTGCCCGTGCCGTATGTCGTATGTCTGTATTCCCTATGTCCCCGATGGGCCGTATGTACCGGTTTAACCTTTTTAAAAATTGCTCTACAGGCTAAACGCTATCCCCGATTTCTTCAAACTTGATAGGATTATTAGAGTGAGGTGCCGCAATATTTGTTTAAACTTTTTGGCTGTCATTATTTGCCATAGTGCCATGGACTTTTTTAATAGCTTTATTTGCATATTTTTTTTTTTCAGACATTTTGGGTTTCACCTTTTTTGAAATGCTCTGCTGGCTAAACCTATCCCGATGTAACTTTCATACTTGGTAGGGTGATGAGGGAGGTGCCAGAATTTTGTGTGCTTTTGGCTGCATATTTGCATATTCTGAATATTAATTGCTTATATTGGCCGGGTCAAAAAGTATAAACCCCTTTCCCCGCAAGGATTGTGTGCAAGTTATCTGGGAGTTCCGTAAGGCGTATTATTATGTAAACTGGGTGGAAGGAAGCGGGTTTTTTAAAGAGCTCTCGACCCTGATGATGTTGGGCTATTTCGACAAAATTAACATATGCAAATGAGGCTAATTAATATGCAAAAATCGTAATCGCTATATTTTTTGAAACGGTACATTTGATATGCAAAATGCCTTCACTGCTGAAAACCCTTATGGTGCGCATCTTCTTTTGCCATTTGAAAGTTCCTGATACATGCAGCTTAGGCATGCAAATGAAGCTACTTAAATATGTGTAATTGCTGAATCGCTAAAATGGTACATCCCCATATGCGAAATTCCTTTGCTACATGCTAAACTACTATACCATACATCTTGTGGGGGAATCATTGTCGGGGAAGGTGGGGTGTTGGGGAGGGGGCAGGGTGGGGTGTTTTGAGGAGGGAGCAGGGTGGGGTTTGGGGAGGGATCAGGGTGGGGTGTTGGGGAAGGGAGCAGGTGGGGTGTTGGGGATGGGGAATGTGAGCGTGGTTTGAGATGAGCAGGGTGGAGTGTTGGGGAGGAGGCGGCAGGGTGGGGTGTTAGTGGCGAGGTGGGGTGCGTCGGGAGGGGGTGGGGTGCGTTGGAATACAGGGTGGGGGGTGCGTTGGGAAGGGGTGGGGTGGGGTGCATTGGGAGGGTGTGGGGGGGTGGGGGGTTGGTGCGGGTGTCGTTCTTTCTTGTTTTTGTGCCTCGGTTGGTTTCTGGGTGGGTTTCGTTTGGTGTAGGTTTCATGGGGGAAGAGTGGGGTGCGTTGGCAAGGGGCCGGGTGACCTCATGTGACCTTGGTAACCTTTGTGTGAACCTTTTGTGACCCATGTGACCTTTGGTGCCCATGTGACCTTTTGACCCCTTGTGACCTTTTTGACCTTTTGACCTCGTGTGACCTTGGTGTTCTAATGTGACCATCAAAAAAATGTGACCTTGGGGACCTTGGTGACCTTGTTGCACTTTGTGACTGTGACCTTGGTGACTTGTGACTTGGGACCCCATGGACCTTTGTGACCCCAGACGACCTTGTGTAGCCCCCATGTGACCTTTGTGACCCAGTGACCTTTTTGACCTGTGACCCAATTGACCTTTGTGACCCAATTGACCTTTGTACCAATGTGACCTTGGTGACCTCATGTACCCTTGTTGCACCTCATGTCACCTGTGGTGACGCTCATGTCCCCCTTTGCTGACCTCAGTCACCTTGTGCCCTCATTTCACCTTTCAGCCCATCACAATCGGTTGCCCGGGGAGGAGATGGAGGGGGGGAAGGGAAGTGGAGGGGGTTGTCGGGGTATCAGGGGGAGGGGAGGGTGCATTGGGGAAAGGGTTCGTCGGGGCATGGGTGGCGTCGGGGAACGGTGGCTAGGGCGGTTGGGGTGACCTCATGTGACCTTTGGTGACCTCCATGTAAACCTTTGGTGACCCTTTGTGACCCCATTTTACTTTGTAACCACAAATCTCTCCATGCATTTGTTCTCTTTTCTAATCAGTGCAACTTCATCATAAAGCCAGTGATCGCGCAACCATGCGACACTTGTGGTTCTAGAACCGCCTTGTTCCTTTATGTTGCCAAATTCATAAGGGTTGCAAAAGTGGATCAGGGCCCAACATGCTACCCACAGTGGGGATTTTTAAAGGTGATCCCCCATTTTGCTGACCACCCCATTAATTTGGCATCCTTCATGTATACAACCACATGATTTATTTCATTTTTATTGCCAATCCATAATTGCCTGCAAAAGTGGGGTCGCGCTTTTCGAAGCATCCTTACCCTATATATGCAAAATATTTCTGCAGATTTTTTAAAAATTTTGTCTCACTTTATTTGTTCCTTGTAAAAGTCTTGCAAATTAAAACCTCCTGAAATACTATCAGCTATATAGTGAAGTGCACTAATTATCTTTTGAGAGAAAATGACTAGAAACCACTTAAAAGGGGGAAAAAATCATGTTTGTTTCTGGTAATTTAGTCAAAACCAAAGGCAAATGTGCGTTTTATTTTTATTTTTGGTTATATTTTTAAAAGGATTTTCCCCCCGAAATGGCTGCCATATATATTTTGGCCACAGCAGAGAGTGGAACAACTAATCATATGTCATAATTTTGACCAATACTTATATAGTCCAATGAAATTAAGCTCACTTTGCCTGTCTACATGAATATCAATTGGTGGTGTTAATTAACGCTGATTACACGTGTAGAGTGTCAAAAAATAGCTTAAGACAGCACTTTGATGGACTTCTTTTTAGATCAAAGTGATATATTATGTAACAGCACAAAAACCACAATAAACACTGTCCTGTTTGATGTAGGATGTTACAACCAATTATATTAACACCATTCTTAGTGTTACATTGACTCATCCAAATCTGCTTACCTTTAACAATCCGTGTTGTATGTACAATTGCATATGTCGGGTCACCGATGCAGAACCTCCAAAGATACACACATTAAGCATTACCCCGGTCCCTAACCGTGACATCAGCGTTAGCCGACGTCACCAATACCCACATTTCAACTTCCCTCTTTTCGTCTTGGGATTCCACAAGATACTGTAGTGTCTATAGCTAAGCTCCCGTTTTGTGTTGATTGTCAGATATTTACAGAAACTCGGTATTTGTCCTCTAGATGTTGTAACGCCTAGGTTCGTTTTTACATCTTTAGGTAGAAACAGAAACGTTATTTTGGACAAGTTTATCGAGCGGTTCTGTTACGGGTTTTTTCGACTGTCGAATTCTGCCCGTGTATTCTGTA
This sequence comes from Ophioderma brevispina, assembly GCA_023653785.1. Classification (NCBI taxonomy): domain Eukaryota; kingdom Metazoa; phylum Echinodermata; class Ophiuroidea; order Amphilepidida; family Ophiodermatidae; genus Ophioderma; species Ophioderma brevispina. Next base: position 3,103 of record JAMKCH010031772.1, on the reverse strand, counting down.
TCCATATAGGTGGGTAGGTGATCGCTCTTGCAGAGAGGTCAGCGGACTTTCTTGAGGTTGATCACCTTCCCTGCACACTATTATCTTGTTCACTGACGTGTTGAATCATGTATGTGTTCTTTGAATGTAGCAGGACAGGATTTCAATGTAATTAATCGACCGTTTCTTTTGCCTCGCGTTCTGGATTACGATCTGAACCTGTAGACTAATCTTCACTGACTGCGTCGTTTATTGATTCTGTCTTTATTCTATGTGATTCTGCTTTTGGTGCGTTTAAACTAAATTGCTAGGGTAATCGCGCGGGGTGTAATCCTCCTGACATACCATTGGGTTCTATATACCAGTATTTATCCATTCGGTAGTTGGGTCGGCTTAACTATGTCCCACCCGTGTACCTCGTGCCCGTCCATAATTCCTGCTTGGGACCCACATCCTCTCTGCTATATCACCGTTCTTGCTCTAGAGAGAATCGGTGTGTCTCGATGTGTATTGGTCTGGCGAAACACATTTCGATGCACTGGAGCGGGCTTCCTCGCGGGAAGTACGGCCTCGAAGGTCTAGTGCTTCTACTCGTTCTTCCGCTAATGCTAGCTCCGGGGCAGGCAGTTCAGGCGGTAATATCCGGGGGCTATGGTCCCGGCTTCTTCATCACAGGCGTCTGGGGTTGCTGTAAGGATGAAGTTGCCGAAGCGTTCCCCTGGCTACTGTGACCGTGCGGTAGCTGGGGGAGCGGGAGGTTCCACTGGTAAGGGTCCTAAGAGGGACGCTACTAGGTGGTGCAACTTCCCAGGCTCTGCTAGCGAGTGACCCGCCACAGGTTGGGTCTCTCGATTAGCGGGGTACCGCCCACCACGGACACGCTGGCCGGCCAGCCTATGAAGCCGGTGTGTCATCAGGTGTACTCTGCCGCTAATACTACGCTCACCTCCGGGGCGGTTAGCAGTGCTTGGCAGTCGGGTCTTCTTCAGGTTGGGGCCCGTCAACAGCCTCGTACCTCTGTGCCGGTCTAGGTCCTCCCTACTATAGCTCTGCAGGGAGTTTCATCCGGGAGGAAACGTGAAGGGTAATCCACCCGCATATGGTACAGGGGCTTAATCCGCAGGGGAATTATGCCAACAAGGGGCCACTTTAAGCGGCAGGGATTACTGGTCGATAATTCCTTCAATGTCATCTCTCAGGCGATGAATGCTCAATCAGTTGATCCTAACGCCTTCTTGTTGGGCATTCACGAGGGATGAGACCTAGCCCGGACGGGGTACCGTACCGTTCATCAGCCTCAGTTCCTGCAACAATCTCTTAGCATCCCTCCCTGACGCTGAAGCCTTAGAACCGGTGGTTTGGCTTGGCAACAGGGGGGGCGCCCTCCCCTGGTCCGGCCGGCATGGCGGACGGGGGGTTTCTCGGGACAATTGTCTGGCCTACGGCACCCGCCTGGGTTGCTGGCGGGTTACCTCAAGGTTTTTCACCCACAGGTGTACCCTGGGTACACTCGGTGGATGCAGGCCAACATGGTTGGCCTTCAAGGCAACGCGTACCAAGGTATGCAGCCTTCGATGGATAGGACAGGGGGGGAAGGTCGGATTTATGTGGGATACTTCGGAAAATTAGCACTCGATATAAAGGCCCAGTAAACACGTATATAGATTCTATGGTGTTAAAGGCTCCCGATAAATATACGGTCATTGTTCTGTCATAACGTGCGAAAAAGGTGTAACTGCAAAAGGCCACACCATAAAAAGAATCTTATAGGTTAAATTACACACAAAAATGCGATCAAACTATGACAAATCAGGTCTTGAAAGGAAATTGAGCAAATGTGGTGCATATGAGTCAGGATCCTGTCAATGACGCGGGTATACGTTGTGTGCATGAGCGACGTGTCTCGTGTGCGTGTTTATACGTTCGTGCTCAGACCTCGTGGAGTCAATAGGCGTGGTAGGACCCCATATACATACGAATGAGGACTAAAGTGAATATAATAACCGTTTTCAGCAGTCTAGGGGATTTGTGAAATGGCGCGAAAATGGAATTTTCAAATGCATTTTCTCCACAAATTTCTTTTATGAACTAAAAGTTCGCAGACAAAAAATTCTTTAAATGATGTCTCTTGCGTATGGTTAAAAAAATGAAGAATTCATCAAGCGGTTTGTAAGGAATTCCAATAGGCATATTTAAATGTGATTTAGGGATTTTTTCCATAGAGCTCCACAGGAGCCTGGCAACCTCCAAAATTCCCAACTCTAGTATCAAAAATCGGGCGTCCTTCCCACCCTGGGCTAGGCATAGTATAAAGCAGTCACGATCAGATCATCCCTGCTTCAACCGTTGTTGAAGTGCCGGTTCTATGCTGCATACCAAAAGCCGACACTCGGAGCGCTCCAGTGCTGTCGCCAGATATCTACCACATCGTCATGTCCACCTGGTTCTGACTCGGGGTCCGAAGGTGAAGATGGCGATGGAGATGAGGGGACTAATGAGGAAGAGATCGCGGATGGCACCGAAAGTTATTGCATCCTTCTCAACAGTCGGCAGCGGCAAGTCTCAGTACAGTCCGCCTTTCCCGCGGATGCGCCGGACATCATCAGAGCTATGGCTTCTCATATGAAGCTGAAGCTTGATGACGGTGCACGGGAGCCTCGGGTGTCTGCGCCGGGTGGCTTGGGTACGAAGCCCTCTCACCCGGCGCCTTCGCTCATCTGGCTGGCGGAGATCCATCAGGCTTTGCAGTAGGGCTGGTATCGACAAGGCTGTGTCGACAAGGTTTGGCGACAATGCACTTCTTCTGGCTATGGCGGAAACCATGGAAATTTGTTCGACAACAAATATTCATGGAGGAGTCTTATCACTTTTGTAAACAGCCTATTCCAGCAATCTAAATAATTGTAATTCCAAACTGACTATTGACTTTATGGATCATGATTGAAACCATACTTTTTACTTTCACCCCCAGTAACCGGTTTCAATAAGGAATTCTAACAAATCTGTGAAAAGTTTTGTTAATATAATCATTAATAAATAGCCCAATGACCTCTAGAACTTTGAGTCCACTTTGCGTAGAAATTAAAATAGTTCAACCACCTCCCAATGAAGCCGGGTAGTCAAA
>JAMKCH010031771.1:0-26595 GCA_023653785.1 Ophioderma brevispina | reverse complement strand
GCACTTATAGAAATTACAGAATCAGATAAAAAGTACTGCCTTGTCCCTTTAATACATGGATTTCAAGTCCAACCACTTGCCGGTTTATTGTTCGCATAGCCATGCCAGTACACAAATATGAATTTTGATGATTTTTTCGATGTTTTTTCGGATTAGCAAATAACTATGCTTATCCCTTTACCCGTATCATTTAAATTTGATGGGTTGGTACATTTACTGACCCCACTTATCTGACCCCACTTACTCGACCCCACGTGCGTCGAATTATAAACCCTCTAGCCCAAATCAATTCATATTAAAAATGTGGAAAGAATTTAGTATTCTGCCACCCTCAACATGATTCTGCGCCAGCTCAACGGATAAACTGCATGTTGAGGAGGTTGGTGGCAAATACTAAAATTCCATTCCAAGGGTTGCTGTACGAAATACGCCCTGAACCTGATCGCTGTCACAAATGATTTAAAACAACTTTGCTCTTGAACCTCGTACTTGCCCACGTGAATCTATCTATCTGTTAATAATCTTTCATAGCAGTCGTTTTGTTGTCATGTGCCCGTGGTAGTGTGTGTGTTTTCACAAGCTAAAATGGATCTTGAATTTGTATTGATGGCCTACTAAATTATATGAAATAAAAATTATAAAATTTTCGCGCTGAAAAAGCTCCAGGACGTGACTCAACTGGGTATTTTTTTTACGAGTATTTCAGTAGCGCATTTATTTGGTGTGTGTACCGTACAGTAATTTAGCGGTTTTGCACAAGGCTCAGTATTATGTAAGTAATACGAGGCTGTTATTACGCTGGAAGAAACTTATAAATACCTAGTCCCATCAAGTTTATGCCTGCATTATAAATCATTATACATGTACTAGGGCAAATTTAGTTAATTTAACAGTCATACAAAAAAGTTCCAACTAGTTTCAAATAACATTAACTCGTATCATGTGGGGTCAAGTACATGTAGGGGTCACTAAGTGGTGTCAGTAATGTAACACCCAAATTGATCGAGAAATGGAGACCGCACTGGCCCTGTACTTTTGCAGAAACAGTCCGGTGAATTAACGTCAATCTAGTGGTCGATCAGACCCTGTTACAAGCCGATTTTTTCCTGAACGGGAACATGGACCACCTATGTGCTCTTAAACATTCCTTTTAGAACGTACTTACAGTTTCCTAAACGTCTCCAGCGACAGTAAGTAAAGCCAAGTAGCAATTCTAATAATAGTAACTATGTCGAATTGTTAGGGTAACATGCCGAAATGCTACATTCTCACCCAAGGTACCGACATTCGGCTGCAGTCTCACGTTGATCAATGATCGCTACTGCTTTCGTTTACCACCGGGATTTTGCGTCAAAAAATTTGCATTTGAATGTTTGCGCTATGCAAATCACTTTTTTTACATCCCGGCACGTTGGCACAGTGAAGCGGCGCTACCCAGGCGCCGTCCAATTGGAAATACATTTTTTTTTCAAAACAGAAATTTGAACAATTAGATTAAATCATTCTAAATTCTTAGTCTTACGACGAACTCGATTAATGAAAATCTTTTACTGATAAAATTCACTGCGTTCGTGTACAGAATGATTACACTTCTGCGCTGACTGCTACCTTTGATGTCATTGGCTTAGCACAGCGAGTCGCTTGGTGATCCGTTTCTCAATGATTGTCCCTTCTGTGTAGTCTGCAATTCGCAATCACCTAACTCGCAAAAGAGCATGTTGAACTAACGTGAAAATTGAACACGGTGATCGGCGGCCTGTCCACAGCCGATACGCCATATGACCTCTCCACAGGTCAATGGCCAATGGAGCGTCTGTTTATAGAATACCCTCTTGAGATGTAACACATGGCCGCTGCTGTTGGATAGAATCCGGGATATAGCCTATGAAAATTGCCGAGTTTTTCCTTCAAACGGGAGTAATCGCTTGATATTAGAGCCCAAAGTTGCCTTATTTAATAAACATTCATCCCTGTAGTACTGCTCAATGGGGCTATGTGGGTGACCAAACGTCTGCATGCATACTTGCTTCTGGAATGTTAACGTAAGCTTTTTCGCCGGGATCCCCATATTGCCCGCACCCCATGTAGACCTATGGGGATACAATTAGGGTTGCGGTACCGACACTAATCAAGTCGGCGATCGCTCGATTGATGCAAGACGCGAATTGGCGATATCAGTGCCCTCAACATCAGACACACCCTAAACCTAACCCTATGATTCGAATTTCCGTTTTATAGCTAGTGCATGTCCAATCATCTCTATAAATATGTTGTTTTAGTTGGCCTAAGCACTACAATCCATGAAAACGTGGACATTTGAAAAGGGGTCGGGTATATTTTAGTTTTATCGGCAGTCGCACGTAACCACTGCACTGATCTCTATACAAGGGATTGCTACACAAGTCATTTGTTGGAAAAACGTCACAGTAATGAAGAAACAATAGTTGATGGAGCTTAATTTTGTGGATTGTTGACACGTTTTCTCGTGTTTGTTCGACCCAATACGGCAAATACGAACTTTGACGCTTGAAAGCGAAGTTAAATCGCGTTGCACGTTGTGGATTCATTGATTTAACACTACTTTGAGTGTAAAAAAGCAAAGTTTAGGTAGGTTTCACAACGCAACAAGTAGTCGCCTTTATTCGCTTATGCCGTATCCATTAAATTAATGGTTCCGTCGGACCGAGTGATGAAATTTCCATCTGAATGCCTAATGCCGTGTTTTCGACTCTTTTGCATCGGCGCCGGTTAGCGCCAAAGGTGGGCGGACATGAAAGTTGAGTGCATTTCATGAATACAAAATTGCAAAAATGATTTACCAAGTATTTTGTTCCTTCAAGATACTTTTTATGAACCATGTGCATATTGAGGGGTATAGTTCCAAAAATTGTAACTTACGGCATCATCTTTTAGAATTTGGACTTCTTTGGTGCCATAAGTTACAACTGTTTGTGGTTTTCAATGCATTTGAGATGTTGTTTGAGATTTATAGTTCCCCTAACATAAAAAAAAAAATATTTTCTTTTTGACATACTAGCATTCTAATTGTCTTTACCATTTGTAACCGATGCTACATTTGATTCCCAAACAAGTTCATGTCCACATTGCTACAGGCTGCCTATTTGGCAGCCCAAGTTTCACCTGAACTTTCATAATGTGACTTTTTAAATCTGGAAAACTTGTTACTCACATGATGCAGACGACTCTCAAAGACTGCCTACAATATAACGTTTATTGCAAATAATTAATATTTACAGCCACTTTGCAGCTGTAAAGTTAGAGCGGAAGCTGTCTTGTATCTTGGCTTAAATGGCCCTTTCACTACACCAATCGTCATGACTAGAGAGTCTATGATAACAGCAGCCATAAAAAGTTCAGACTATCTATCGTGGATCATCTGAACTAGTTAGGGTATACCCACATATGGTGTTAGTGTACTGGGTGGTTTTTTTCAATGTCAGAGGTGGTTTGACATAAAATCAAAATTTGCATGCACAGTCCATTTTTTTTTAAAATAAATTAGATCTGAACTGAATCCCATATAATTTTAATGACTTTCTAGTAACCAGTTTACATATGAAGATTGAAGGGGAAATGATCCCAAGGGTGCCCGCACCCCTAGGTTGTATCCCCCGCCATAGGTCTACCAACAAGGGTTTGCCGTCAATATGGGATCCCAGCGAAAAAACTTATGTACATTTCCATGAGGCGACTACATGTATGCATGTAGCACTATCATAGGGATTAATGTTAACTCAGGCACTTTTGGGGTCGTTACTATCAACGCGATACTCACTTTTGAAAGGAAAAAACGGCAATTCTAATAATTAATAATTGCAGCAATGTTATATAGCGCTTTTCCATGTTATCAAGCGCTTTATCAAGTATTACCATTACTTTGAAATCAGCTGCAATACATACCCAGGACATATACTCATACCTTTGGGCGGCGCTCAATGGAACAATATCCCAGCGGCCCCCCTCCCTATTGAGCACCTGGGTGGAGAGAGGCAATTCGAGATAGTGGCTTGCCCATGGACACAACGCGTTGGCAACAGTGGACTCGAACCCACGACCTTCGTATCACGAGCCGACATGTTCTATCCACTGGACCGCACGCGCTCTCTCGTAAGCTTCTATCCAGGATTCTATCGCAGCAGTGGCCATATGTTTTACATCTCACGGTATCTGGAACAGACGCTCTATGGGCACTGACCGTAATATAGAGGTCCGGTCATATGGCGATTGGCTGTGACACGGCGCCGATCCCTGTGTGCAATTTTCAAGTGTCAACATGCCTTTTTGGAGCTAATGTAGGGATTGCTATATTGTAGATTACAAGCAGGCAGAGTTCAGAAACTTCGGAAGAAACCTATTTCTCCCGGAAGAAGAAGAAACGGGAAAAAAGGCGTTTCTTCCAGTTTCTTCGGTACGAAACTGGCAGAAACTGGAAGAAATTGGGAAGAACCTGGAAGAAATAAAGAAATGTATTATGAACGACATACTAAATTACACCATATCCATCCTGCGTTCACTTCAAATCATCAAGGCTACTTTAGTTACTTTAAATTTCATCTATTTTTTTTCAAAATTAATTTACAAGTTTTAGCATGTTAGTAACCTTGGCAAGTATATAGTAAAATTTGACTTCCTCAATTTTGTTTTGACTGGCTATCAAATTATACAGATGATAATTGGAACTTATTTTCAAAGCCTTCCATGTGCACATTAACTCATCCAAGTTTTAATTGTAGATGCAAACAATGAAAAAGCTGTTAAATCTGTATGGCAATTTGTTTAATTTTAAAATAAAATCATACAAAGTAGCAATCATTAAGTGTTCTTTTGGTTGTAATGCTTAGTGGAAGAACCTGGGTTAGGGAGACTATAACATATTTTGAAGATGTTCAAGTCTTTACAGGAGACTCTGCCTGGCCTTGCCGGTGTTTAAAGTGAGAATCAGTTTCTTCCAGAAGTTTTTTACATTTAGGTCCTTGGAAGAAATGTGGGGTTAATGATTGCAATTGCATGGGGTAAGGTGTGGGGGGTCCCTGAATGGTGATTTGAATATTTTACTATATTTCATGCACAGTCCAATTAAATAATTATCTCTAACGTTAGAGCCATAAATTTAATGAAATTTCTAGTAACCAATTTTACATATATGAAGATTGAATGGATGATCCACGGGTCCCCCGCAAACCCTAGGTTTTGTTCCCCATAAGTCTACAACAGGGTTAGCGGGCCATATGGCATCCCAGCGAAAAAACTTATGATACATTTCCGAGGCGACTACATGTATGCATGTAGCAAATATCATAGGGATTAATGTTAACTAAGACGGCACTTTGGGGCTTTACTATCACCGCGATACCAACGTTTGAAAGAAAATCGGCAATTTAATAATTACTAATTGCATGCAATTTAATATAGCGCTTTTCATGTGTATCAAATCGCTTACATATTACCATTACCTTTGGAATCAGCTGCCATAATACCCAGACATATACTCCACTCCTTTGGGCGGCGCTCAGGACAATACCCATCTGCCCCATATCACCTGGGTGAAGAGAGGCAATCGAGATAGTGTCTTGCCCAAGGACACAACTAATTTGGCACAGTGGGACCACTCGAACCCACGACCTTCTTATCCGATCCGAAGTTCTATCCCTGGACCACACGCGCTCTCCCGTCAGCTTCTATCCAGTATTCTCATCGGCAGCATGGCCATAGAATGATTTCCATCTCTCTCAAGGTAATCTGGAAACTAGTCTGCTCTATGGCCACTGACTCTGTATCGAGGTCAGGTCATATGGCACGTATTTGGCTGGTGAACAGCCGCCGATCCCGTGTGCGAATTTTCAGTTGTTCATTACGTTCTGTTTGGAGCTTACATGTATGTGATGCTAAGCTTGTAGATTACAAGCAGGGCAGGGTTCAGACCGTCCGGAAGAACCTACTTTCTTCCGGAAAATGGCAGAATAACCTGAAAAAAGGCGTTTCTTTCAGTTTCTTCGCGGAAGAACTGGAAGAACTGGAGAACTATGTGGAAGAAACTGGAAGAAATAGAAATTAGTATGAACAACATACTAATTACACCATATCCTCTGCTTTGGCCTTCAAATCATCAGGCTGCCTTTAGTTACTTTAAATTTACATCGATGTGTGTTCAAATTAATTTACAAGTTTTATAGCCTGTTAGTATACCTTGCAAGTATAAGTCAAAAGTTGTTCTCACTTTTGTTTTTGACTGGCTACTATAATATTATACAGATGATAATTGTAACTTATTTTCAAGGCCTTGTCCATTTGCACAATTATTACTATCACAGTTGTAATTGTAGATGCCCAACAAGGAAAAAGCTTTTAAAATAAGAAAACATTTTTAAATTTGTTAATTTTAAAATACAAATCATAAAGTAGCAATCATTAATTTGTTCTTTTGTTGTAATTCTTAGTGGGAAGAACCTGGGTTAGGGAGACTAATAACATATGTAAGATGTTAAAGTCTGCTACAAGGAGACCTGCCTGGCTTGCCGGTGTTAAAGTGAGAATCAGTTTTCTTCCAGTAAGTTTTTTTTACATTTAGGCCTTGTGAATTAAATGTGGGTTTAACTGATGCAATTGCCTGGGGTAGGTGGGGGTGAGGTCCCTGAAATGGGTTATTTTGATTATGTTCTATAGTTCATTCACTGTATAATATCAAACCAAAACTGTTAATCAATCTTGCTTTAAAATAGAATGTTTAATGACTTTTTTAGTTTCTCACCTCTCTTTCCGCTTTCAGTGGAAGAACTGGAAGAAACCCGTTTCTTCCAAGTGGAAAAAACGCGGAAAAACCGCGGTTTTTTCCGCCTGTGGACGAAACTGGCGAACCCGCTTGAAGCAGGGACAGCATGAAACGTTCACCAAGCAACTGACTTGCTAGACAATGACATCACAGGTTTAGGAGCAGTCTAGCTCAGACAGGGTAAATCAGTCGTGTACACAAACGCGTGAATTTTATCAGTCAAAGATTTTCAGTAATCGGTGTTACGGGTCAAGACTTAAAAGAATTTAGAAAGATGTGTACCCTAATTGTTCAAATTTCTGTTTGAAAAAAAAAAATGTATTTCCAATGGCGCGCCTGGGTCTCGCCAACTTTCGCTGGTTGCCAACGGTGCCTGGATGCTATTTTAACTCTTTGGCCTCAACAACAATACGATTTGCATATGCGCAACATTCAAAAGTCAAATTTTGAAAAGCGTAATTCCCGTATGTAAACGAAAGCAGTAGCAAACCCACCTTGATCAACGTGAGACTGCAGCGTGTGTCAGTACCTTAAGTATTTCATTGCATTTCCGGCATTTTAGCCCTTAACATCGACATATTTATATATAGTTATACTTAGTTAACCATTCATAGAATTGCTACTGTGGCTTTACTACTGTCTCTGGAGACGTTTAGGGAAGACTAGTACATTTCCTAAAAGAATTTTGAAGAGCACATAACCGTGTTGTTCCTAATAACGCCCCTGCTCTAATAAACGTCCCCCTACGATTTTTGGATAAAACATTTCAAGAAAATGAGTTAAGCTTACCTAAATCACATGATTTTATTTGGCTTGGGCCTGTCGTAAAATCCGTATATATCGCTGTTGTGTCACATTGTAATATTTCCTAATTAGTATGGAACTTGACCGTCGGAGTGGCGAAAACATTGTCCCCTTGCTCGTTCGCTTGTATTATTGGTAATAAGCGAACATAAGCGTGTTACACGTGTATCAGGGGATTTTTGACTTTCCATTTTTGACTTAATAAACACCCTCCTTTTGAAAAATGCAACGCCCCCGGGGGCGTTTTATTATGAACAATACGGTATGTGGTCCATTGTTTCCGTTCAGAAATAGGGGCTTCGTACAGGGTACTTGTTCGCCACTGGTGGGGGTGGGGGATACCAGGATGGGGGGATATCCGTGGAATCATTGGGAAAATAAAAATATTTTTTTTAATGAAATTTAATTATTAATTTCACATTATCGATTTTTTTTTAATATCCATTTGTGATGAGATTGGAATTTTAAAATTAATGTGACATTTGTCATGTGGATGTGAGGATGTAATTTGACATTTCATTTGTCATGAGAGAAAATGTCCACTTGGGGCCAGTGCCAGTGGTTTTTATAAAAACTCTTTTTTTTGGGGGGGGGGAATAAATAAGTAAATAAAATTAAAAATAACTGGAACTCCATAAAACTTTATGAAATGTGTTATTACTTTTCTGTCATCAGAGCTTTGAAATTTATATGCAATGTTAACATTTTTTGAAGGGAATTAACAACACAAACTCCAGAAAGGGTCACACTCGAACGTAAATCATCGAATAAATAGAAGCGAAAATTGAAATCATAAAATTCAATACCCATAATCTAAAAAAAGGGAGAGTTTGGCAATGAAATTAGTACTAGTGGTTTGCTCTCATCATCAAAGCTTTAAAAATGATATTTTTTTCAACTTTTTTTGATAAAGATTGAAAACCTCAAGGCGTAGAATGTTCGTTTGTAATTTAATGAAAACGGCATGTAAAATCACAAAATGTACAATTGCAACACCCTAACTCCAACACATATGCCATGGAGTATGGAGATGAAATTACTAGCTGCCTCTCATCTAGTCCTGATGATCATGACTAGAAGGTCTTACCTTTTTTATGGCTGTTTTGCTGTTATCATGACTATCTAGTCAAACGATTTGGGTGAAGTAAAGTCCAATGCCCAAGATACACAGTAGCTTCTGCTCTAACTTTAACAGCTGCGCAAAGTGGCTTAAATATCATTATTTGCATAAGCATTAATAATTGCAGGCAGGGCATCTTGAGAGTCTTCTGCCTCATGTGATACCATTTTTCCAGATTTAAAATTCACATGAAATTTTCAGGTGGAAACTTAACCCTTGGTTGGTTCCTGCTTGGGCTGCCAAATTTGGCAGCTGTGTCCATGTTGACCATGAAACGTTTTTTGGACAATTGTAGCATTGGTTCAAACTTGTAATACAATTATTCCCTACAGAACTCTAGAGATCTTTAATGTCAAAAGAAAATTATTTTTTTTTCTTTTTATTTAGGAATACATTCTCAAAACATCTCAACCTTTAATGGCAATTGGAACTCCAGATCAGTTGTAACTTATGTCAACCAAAGATTATTGTCCCAATTTTAAAAGATGACGCATTAAGTTACAATTATTGGAACTACCTCTCATCAAACGTCGTTAAAAATGCCTTGGTATTTCAATATTAACTTGAAGAAAAAATGGCACATACCAACTCATATTAAAAGGTTATTCAGAAATCATCCAAATAACTGGCACGCGAAAATGAAAAGTGCAAACTTTTAACAGCACACCCATACTCCAAAACCGGAATATGGCAATGAAAAAGGTACCATTGTTTTCCTCTCATTTAAATCATAGAAAGCACACAGGAAGGGATTGCTTTGGTAGTGAGTGGTATCTGGGGGAGGGGGGGCAAAAATGTTAACCCCAATTATAAAGGGCCTAAGCGTAATTGCATGGCATATCCACATATGGTCGCAATTTCATAAAGTTGGTCCCCTAAAAACGATTACATGGTAGAAGACAAAAATTGTGCTTTTTCATTTCAAACAAGTAATTACAGTACTCATCTATAACGCATTAAAGCTTATAATACAATGGATCCAAGCAGCTCAGTCCACAACTTTATACGGAGTGGGTCAGAAATATACAGGGTAAAACCCCAAAAAAGGTTAACATTTTTGATATGTATATCAAAAGAAATAGGATTCAGAAAGGTATTTGCTTAGGTCCTTGCAAACGAGCAGGAGAAGAGTTCAATACCAGGTGTTAAATATACCTGTATTTCGCACAATTAAAATAGGGTTCCTGCAAGTATGGACAGAAAAATTTTCTGATTACCTGATGTTGTACAAAAGCCTCCATTTGTCCTACAAGCATTAACCACATAACCACACTAAATATGGTGCCTACAGGTACAAAATTTAAAGCATTTATTGTGACTGATACACAATGCTGAAGATGATTTAAATTACCAAACAAAAACATCATTAAATTCATCCACCCTATAACAATTTGAACCACCCTGTATATAATTATCATATCAAATATTTTTATTTTTTGAACATTTAAAACATGACTAATTGATGCAAAATAACCAGTCTTAAGCGTGTTGGTTAACCCTCGTTTACCACCCCCCCGGTGATTTTCCGTTCCTAAACAACCCTATTCCTGTAAATTGGTGGTGAGGCCAATGTATAGCTCTGGTTCTCTTCTTTCCATTGTGGGTACCGGGGGGAAATAATTACTGGGAACAGTGGTGTCCCCATTAGTGAGTCCCGGCACTGGGACGTCATATGTTGATGTGAAGTGGTATCAGAATAGTGGGTGGAGATATAGGGGGTGTGAAAATTGATATTTCGCAATTTTAGCCGACTCGATACACCTTATTACAGCTCTAAAATGCGGTCATTATAATAAAATAGTCATTTCCCCATCAAGTAGAGTCAAAACACGATGAAAATCTGATTTTCCCTACCTTTGGGGCGAAAAATTGAATTTTTCACTTGTGTGTGTCTCTATGGAAATTGGTAGTTTTTCTGACATGCGAACTTTATAACGTCATTGTGACGTAATGCTAGGCATGTTGGTACTCATTTTGGTATCAATGGAAAGAGGAGGACCATAGCTATCTATTGGTACCAAAATCAAGTGTCTGTGATGTTCATGTGTTGTGTTAGGCATGTTGGTACTTCATCTACCGAAGGGGGGTGGTTGCCTAGGCATGTTGGTACTCACTTTGGTATCAATGGAAAGAGGAGGACCATAGCTATCTATTGGTACCAAAATCAAGTGTCTGTGATGTTCATGTGTTGTGTTAGGCATGTTGGTACTTCGTCTGCCGAAGGGGGTGGTTGCCACCCCCCCATCCATCACTTTGGGATCACCCTGTATCTTACCTATAGTACCCCGGTGGATGTTTGTTTTTGGATGAAAAGGAGCGGAAAATGTCAATTTGCAATTACATTAAATAATTTGGCATCAAAAAAGGGGTTTTTAGAAACCCGGGGAAAAAACCTGAAGGGGGTGGTAACCACCACCCCCCTTCGGTAGACGAGGGTTAACACAAGAAAATAAGACACGATTTACTGATGTGACACAACTAGATTTAGAAATTATGTCACAAAAAAGTATTTTCCACCCTGTATAATTTCACTCGCCCTGTATAAATGCATGGTGTTTCTTTGCAGAATTTACATCTTTAGGTATTCAACAATGCTTATGAAAAAGAACGATTTCCTTACTATGAATACTTTTTCAGGTAGAAAGGTCAGAAATTGGTGTATTTTAAGTTTTTTATGTGCTGCTCCATCGACTGCTCCTCCATCGGCTCCACCCTGACATACTTGGACAATTTTAAACGTAACTTTGCTATTATCCACTCAAATGAAATGGGACTTGTTGCATTAAAGAAAGAACAAAATTAGCTACAAAATGACACCAAATTTGTTGTCATACATTCAGTACTTCCTGAAATATTTTACTTTGAACATAAAATTTGTGGGACAATTGTGTAATATCTCCACCATATTTGACAGACCAATTTATGAAATGGGACCATATGTCAATCAATTTTCATGAGTCACACTTGGATACAATGGTTCTTGGGTAGCGAGCGTCCTGTGTATTGATGACCTCATGTGACCTTGGTGACCTCATTTGACCTTTGTCCTCATTCAAACTAACCCTAAACATTTTGCATTGTGTTTCCACATCAATTTTCATGACACACCGATACAATTGCCCTTGTGTTGCTGTCCCACATGTTGGTGACATCAACTTCAGTGATTGGTGACCTGTCATTTGACCTGTTGTAAACCCATTCACTGCTCTGGTCAAAATGTTCCCCCTAAACTTAATGGCAGTGTGTTTTCCAACATGTCAATCAAATTCATGACCACAGATGCATTCCCCTTGTTTAGCTGTCCCCCATTTTGTGACCTCATGGTACCCTAAGGGGACCTCATGTGACCTTATGTCCCATTCATAAACCGAGATTGCAGACTGCCATGCTTCGGTGAATGCTGTATTTTTATTAGTTATTCGAGCCGCAAAAATTGTGTCGAACATTTGAATGACACAATATGACAGTCTAGAAAATATGGTTGGGAACCAGAGGGTGTTTTGAATCACTCCCATGATGCATACAATTGCCTATACCATACTGTATGAAACACATTTCAGTACTTTAGGATAAAAAGGGGCAAACAAAGTTTAAAGAAACCACAAAGACATTTCCTAATCATCAAAAATTCCCTAAGTAAAAAAAACACTAATGTGTTTTGTGGGCTAAATGAGCGTTAAAGGTCAGTGTTTTTCATGTGGTAAGGATAGATTTCATTGATCACATGACCCTATTGAGGTGAAATTTCCCAAAACCGGTGGCATGTGGGATTGACTCAAACAACCCTCTGGGTTGGGAACTGTAAGGGAAGAATACTCTTAACTCTACCTTATAAATAGTAGAGGATTGGTTTTCTTTTCTCTTGATGGAATTATCATGTCCAGGTGATTTCCACCCTTTCTATTGGATTTATGGTATTATCTTTCAATAGATTCACACTCATCACCTTGAATGTTTCTATTACTCTCTGAAAATCATAGTACCACAAATTCCACAAATGATTTATGATACCCAGAACATGTACCATGTTCAGCGGCTGCATGTGCCCATCCTAGGCTACTGATCTCCTCCCTGTGCGAGATGCGGTGACTTACCTCCACCGTGTTTAACTACACCAGGTAATATAAATTGACATAATAACGCAAAAAAAAAATCGGCTATATTAAAAACATACTCAATTGACTGTAATAAAATTAAACAACATATAATCAAGAGTCAAACAGTAAACATGTCAAGCACATGTGCTGACAACACAGCATAGCATCATCAGTCGCCTGCGCAGCAGGCCATCGCAAGTTTCCTCCTCCGTCACTTCTGTTTTGGGCGAAGTTGGAGATTGCCTTTGGTTGCAACATGTTGTTTGTATAATCCCCCAAGAGCTTTTTGATGTTGGAGAGATATGATGTTCTCTGTCGGCCTGGCTTCCTCTTGCCAGGCTATGGTGTGTAAAAGCAATCCCTACTAAGCACTCCCTCTGGCAATCCTTAAATATGACCAAGAAAAGTAAGCTGTTTCAGTCTCCTCTCGGTTTATCAGAGGCTGCGCCGTCCCTCTGAGCAGCATGATTTTTGGGCATTTGGAACACGATCAATGCGCTTGACGTTCAGAATGATTCTGTAGCAACATGTTGCGAACGAATTGACCTTACTCTCCAAATGGTTTGTCAGCACCCAAGTTTCGCAGGCCATACAAAAATCTGTCCGGAATTGTGGTTGAAAAGGCGTAGAAAGAAAGACAAACATTCCACTCTATTTATTACGCTTGCAATGACAATGCTGAGAATTTTGCAAGACAAAGTGGCATTGGCTTTAAAAACCTCTCTTCTGCACTTCAAGTTATAGCAATTTCAACATTCTACAATCTTGGACAAGTGTTTGGCACAATTTTTCCTATACCTTAACGTGAAATTGCCCCCCCCTCTCCCCTGGAGAAATATTGAAGTTTTACCTAAATTGTGCTCCAGTGTCTTCCACATTGATGGTGGGGAAGGGGGAGGGTTTTGGATTAGCAAAAGCTTCAAGCTTGATACCCAAAAATTTCAATTTGTACCGGTCTTCAAAATTCCGCAAATTATGTAAATGTAAAAAAAAGCAAATTTCCACAAGCGTGTGCCAACTGCTTTTGAGCAAGATTGCATGTCTAGTCTACACTCAAAAAGTTGCAGACCACCTGTTAAAAAGTTTAAAAAAAAAGTCAGTACAGTGAGATTCGTATTTATATATACATTGCTATTTGTAGGCGGCCCTTTTTAGGACCATCAAAACCTGATGTGAGAAGCTAATTATTTTAGTGATGTAATCATTTGTTGTAACGGGGACGGACTGAACTTGGTGAAATCACAACCACACAACATCAAGCAAGCGAAGTGCCTAACCACTCCGTAGTTTTTCCAGTCAGTTATAATGACAGTTCTACAAAGGATGTGTTAGAAGTAGGGGAATTAGCAAAGTTAGGTAAGTGCTAAATATTAAGTCCCACATGTTGTTCCAGAACAAACGTGGTGCATACATGCCTTTCACTCAATACCTCAACCATTTTTCAAAACCCCAAAGATGACAGATGCAGATTCATAGGGGGGGGTGACTGAGTAAGATTGGTTCAATACTATGAAAGTCCACATATCAAAATATACCATGCGCAGTACCCAAAATGCAGCAGTTTAGATACAATGTAGGTTACCCTACCTCCCTGAAGTGGCCTACTTACCTGGGGTAAGAGGGGGCAAGAGGAAAAATTCCCCCCGTGGCTCAAAAAAGTTGACGATATGGCCAATATGGTATTTCATTCTCTATTTCTCTTCCCTCTTCAGGAAATTTTGACTAATTTCACCTAAATTTGTGCAAAATAATGTAAATTTGGCGATTTACACGTGCTAAAACTCGTGCATTTTGTCAAGGTCAAGACCGAGACAACCTATACAAATTTTTGCCCGCCTACGACCTTCCACTTTGAATTCCCCCCATGGGTCTACTTACTCAACAAACACCCCCCCCTCCACCCCGCTCCCCATCACTTTTGTCTTCCCAATGGTTTCAAACAACTTCAGACCCGTACTCTCAAATGCCTTCTTCCATTTTCAAATTCTTCAATCCCTCCCTTGTTTCATACATTAAATCAAGTTCAGGAAATAAAAACAATCTCGCCCATCAACCATCCCCCACACATCCTCTTTAACCACATCATCACATTGCAAATATTAACATCGACAGTTTTCTAAACAATGCACAAGAACATGGGCAACATATCATTTCCTCTATTCTTAGATTATAGTTATGCAAGGGTCGTATACATGTAATCACATGGTGTAATCAAATTTGGAATATTTGATCTGACCATTCTTGTGTCATTCTTGTTACCCCCACCCAGATCTTTCTATTTACACAAAGCTTTAAATGACATAGTCGTGGGTGCAGTATGTTGTACGTATTGATACCACAGAAGACGGACGCAGAAGATTGTATATATGACACTTTGGTTGTCTAGCACCATACAGGAGATAGGCATAGGTAATTAAAAAGTCCATGATATTGTGGATTTATTTCATCATAAGATGGGGTAAGAGCATTTGTCTGAAAAAAATTGTTCATTTGGTTGAGTGGTCTGCAAGATATGGTCTATTGAACATAATCAGCAAAAACAGATTGGCCACAGAGCATCATTTCTAGGCATGGAAATCCCTACTATGCCTAATTCGAGCAGATCGTGTCCTACCCCCTTGCCCTGACACAAGACAGAAAATTGGTATTTAGCACAAATGCATGTATGATTTCAGATTTGAAAAAGCCCGGTTGCCAAACAGTTTGTGTACTGTTATTTATCATTCCATCATGATGAAATACCCATGGACAAAATCTGCAATTTTTTTCAGGGGCCAAAGATGCTCAATGACCATCTTTATGATAAAAAAATCCACAGATATAAATTAAAAAAAAAACAAGTGGAAAAATATCCTTTCATTTGGGTATAAAGTTTAATTGGGTCACCCTGTATATTGACTTGTGTACACTGATTGATTGCATCGTAACAAATGTAAGAGACAGATAAACAATTGTACTGCATCTATCCATTTAACAAGTTTCCAGTGAAATACAAATTTTACTCAAGGTTTACAAAGAGAAAAAAAAGAAATTGCAGTAATAGTTGAAGAACAGCCTGTAGATCCCTTGACCAAAATCTGGAGACAAAGATTGAAGGCGTCGTGGGGTTCCCTGATCGATGTTGAAAGTTTTTGGATTGGGGCTTGCCGCTTCATGTCCGAATTTTGGGGAAGGGGCAAAACAAAGGGTAAACAACGGGGTTAAAAATTGAGAACTGTCGAAACTGAGATTAATATGCATGGCACAATTACTGCCTATCATACGGAATATAAAAAGATACGTTTGTTTATAGATCCGACTTTAAATGACGACGCTATGGCCAAATGGTCCAAAGGTCAATGCGCTTTCAGTCAAGGTCAAAGTGTTCATATAAAACGATTTTTGTAAGATGTAAGTGTCTAATTATATGTTTTAGTGTATGACAAATTCAATTTGCAAAACTTCTAACAGTACAAATGTTAGTCTTGACCTTGAAACCTGAATCCACCTCCCCCCACCCGATTTTGCCACAAATGCCCATCATCATGCCCAGGTGACCTTCAAACACTATCTGTGTATACCCCATATGAAGCATGTTCAGGGGTCCTATGACCCTGTTGTTGCTTATAGCTCTTGAATTGCGGGAGAGAAGGATTTCTAGATTTTGCCATCTAAAATTTAATTTTCTCTTCAACTTCACTTGAACCCAAATCTGTGTTACACCCCATTTGCGGGCTAGGTCCGTGGTCCGCTGGATTGAATTTGGCTTACTTTTAAACAGTTACCCCAAATGTTAGTCTTGGACATTGAATCTGAAATAGCCGCCATTTTGCATTTCAAGGTCAAGACTAAATTTAATTATTAAAAGTTGCCCCAAAATGAATTTGTCATAACACGAAACATACAAATTAGACACTTACATCTTAAAATCGGTTTAAATAGCAACTTTGACCTTGATGAAAAAGTGCATTGACTTTGGACATTTTTGGCCATAGTGTCCTCATGTGAAGTCGGATCTAGTACAACTCTACCTTTTAGATTCCGTAGATAAGGCGATTAATGACATGCTAGTAAATTCAGTTGCAGACAGTTCTCATTTTTTACCCCCGTGTTAACTGTTTGCCCCTTCCCCAAATGCCGGACATGAAGCGGCAAGCCCAAGTCAAAAACCGTTCAACATCGATCAGGGAAACCAAAACACCTTCAAATTTTTGTCTCCAGCGTTTGTAATGGGATCTACAGGTTGGTCTTCTAATAAAAACAAACCAAATAATCGAGTCCAAAAATGGACAGGCCATAAGGACAGTCCTTGGAAAACTGTTTTAACATTAAAATGTTCACAGGGGTAGAGTCATCAACATCACTTGGGTTTCTGAAGGGTAAAGTAGGAGGCACTTCTCAGCATTCAGGTTCCTGGCGGGTATACCACGCAGGCACCTATCAGGGAATGGTCTTTTCCACTAAATGCCGGAAGGCATTTATCAGCACTCGAGTAACATGGTGCCTATAAGTGCTGGTCAGACTGGTTAGGGTTTTTAACAACTTTCCCGGACCTGTGATAGGCAAATTCATGGGCCGCACACACCAAGGCCGACTGTCAGGGATAAAGATTGGCCAATTACTGACCTCACTCGGCAAACATGGGTGGGAACACGAGCTTGATATCGGTTCAGTTTCATTGGTAAACGGGCCTCGAGGCGAGACACTCTGGCTAGAAAAATCTAGGGCAGTCTGCGGTCAGAATGCTATGTCTCGCTATAGATTGAGTATGGTTCAAAGTTGACTGGTCCTAAAAACAAATTGAACGCTGAAGCGAATCTGGACTAGAAGTAGCCCAAAGTCAATAATTTATAAAGTAAATGAATTTCAAAATTCCTTCAATTCCTTGTAATTCTGCAGGTACAGTTTGATGTTGACACTGTATAGAGATTGTGAAAAGGTGGCCCAAACATAGACAACATATACCTGTGAGTATAAGACATTTAATACTTTTATCCCCTATTGGCCCTACCCCCGGCTTGAAAAGAGAGGGGACGGTTTTGCGATAGCATGCATGTTTGTATGCGTATGTATACCAGTTTTTCACGTCTTTTCTCCTTCGAAAAGTTCCGATTTAAAACCCAGACTTGCGGTTCAGGTGCAATAGGGTTCCCTCATGTAATGATGTCAAGGTCATAGACCATAGTCAAGTGTCAATCTGAGGTACGTTGTATATGTGTGTGGGGTGTTCCAGTGGGGTTTGGTTTCGTTTTTCACGTCCTCCGTCAGAAAGTTCAAGTCCGATTTACACCCGACTTGGGGTTAAGGTGCAGTGGGGATCCTTCATGGGGTGATTGTCACAAGATCATGGAGTGGACCACAGGTCAAAGAGTCCATGGACCAGGTCAGAGGTCATGGCCCAAGATCAGAGAGTTCATGGACCAGGTCAAGGTCATATGAGGTCATGTTCCAGACTACCATCTTGCCCGCCAGCGATGATTGCCAGTTTACTTGCAGTATTTTTCATTTTGCTAGATAATGAACAACTAACAAAAATAACCAATGTCCATCTTTATTGCACTGGTATTCACATTGGAAGTATGAGTGCAATTGCACTGGATGATAAAAAGGCAGTTATCAAACCACATGGCTGGCCCCTCATTGCATCAGAAAACTGTTATTTACATTTGCCTGTACCACTTTAGAATGTGGAGGATGATGGAATGCCCCTTAATCCACACACAAACCTTGACCCAATCTGTGTACACCTAATATGGGACTTGGGTCAGTGCTTAAACTGACTAAGTTTGGTGATTGAGTGGCAGAAAAGAAAAAATTAAGAGGTTTTTCAAAGAATGCCCCCTTAATTGGCCCAATGACCATCCTGCCGAGAGTTCACGCATATAATCAACCGGGGCCAGTGGTCATTTGAGACCAAGTTGGCTGCAATTGGCACAAGCATGTGGGGCAGGAGAGAAAAAAATTACAAAATTGAACCAAAAGAATGGACCATACATACAAACATTACATACATACATTACAAACATAGTATAGAAGTGGTTAAATTCCTACATATTGTTTTACAGCGCTGTTTTAATTTATAGGCCCTCACGCCTCCAAAAACTCAATGCCATTGAGTTTCTTGGAGGAGGTGATGGCCTATATGGCCCTTACAAAACAGCGCTGTAAAACATGTAGGAATTTAACCAAGCATTTGACAATGTTTTATTGGCTCCCCTTCACTGATTGAGCACTTTAACCATTTGGATGGTTTTACCTAAACTTGGTTAGAAGGAGAAATACAAAACTTACATTCAAAAATTATTTCTGAGTCTTGCTCTGAGCAAACTCAGGGTCAAGACAAAAATGGATCTTAAAGGTCTATCCTTTTTACGGCATTAATTCTTGTGGGTGTTAGTCTATAAACAATAATTTTTTTTTATGGTGGATAGTGCATCGTCGGGTTTCGGTATGTACTGATTGTGTATGCAGTGGTAGTAGAGATAGTACGGGTACTATGTTTAAAGGTACCATGGCCCGATCGCTAATAGCCTTGTCCCCAGGCACCCCAGATTTGACCGAAGTGGTCAAAAAATTTTGGATCAGAAAAAAGCTATTTTTCTCATTTACTCCTGTGAAAGCTTAGGGCTTAAAGGATGTTTGGGTTTGGATGTGATGGAGCGAAAATATGCCCCTTTTTGGTAGACAAATATTAATTTTACACAGTACTCTATGGGGATGCAAAATCATGTTTGTTTTAGCTCTCACATCAAAACGGGTTGAAATACGCGTGAACTTTACAGATGGGGTTTTGGGGTGAAGGCCATTTATCAGATGAAAACGTCATATTCTTAACATTTCGGGCCATCCCCTTTAAGGTCTATCCTTTAAACCAGTGTGAAGGGTAATTCTCTGGGTTTAGTTTTGTTTAACACATAATCATTTTTTTTTTAGGTTGGAGGAGTGGAAATCATAAGGTTACATGATGTGTATGCAGTAGTAGAGGTTAGATACAGGTACTAGGTTGTTGTTAAATAGGAATGGCGCGAATATATTTTTATCCAAAATAGGAAATGGAAAATATATCATATGGTTATTCTAAATAAGGAGAAGAATAAACTATAGGGTTGTTGTTGTTTTGCATATGAGTGTGATGGTAAACAATTAAGATTGTTATTCAGAGAAAGTTATTTGCTAATTTTTCAAGACCTGGTTTGTATTGGGAGAAGAACTAGGAAGTGTCAAGTTTTACTCTAGAAAACTTACTTTTTAACATGATTCTTCATACATTTGACAGTACAGGCATGTACAAATAACAACGAGTCGGCAATAGAATTCTATCAAGCACTTTGACTTTGACACAATTATAGAAACCAAGAAATTATTACAAGAGGATAGAACCCCAGCGATGCGCAGTCCTGCAGGGAAAAGCCAGAGCCCGTGTCACAAGGAATAAGGAAGGACTGTCACATGCATGGTGCTGCCATATTACAGATGTATGGCAACATGGGCTAACCTGGCTGCCACATGTTATTTAAGTCAGTGTGAGAGACACTGATGGTTAAGATTGACTGGCGTCATACAAGTTAAATATTATCTGCAATATATATGTTTCGACTTCAGTCAGTCCATTTGACATGTTTGGAGAAAAATTAGTTTTGTCCTGTAGGGGGGTGAAGACAAGTGAGTTTGACCAAGTTCTTCACCATTCCCTAGCTGGCAAATGGAGACTAAGCAGGTTTTTTTGGGAAGGGAAAATGGACCAGTTGATGTGATAATATCACCATTAACTGAATGCTTGCAATGGGAATGTGGTTTGATTTTGGCAATTCTCTGAACAGGGGTGAGTGACTGAGTGTGTGTGAGTTTTGGGAACTTTGAATTTTCGGTTAGTCCACCCCAATGGGAATGTGGGTGTACTCAACTATGGGATTGCAGGACAAAGTAAATTAGTGGCAAGAGCTTACACCGTTTTAAAAAGGTGAATTAAAATAAAATCATGAACAAATTTTATGTTGCATTTAACATAAATACCTGTCAACTTGAATATGTTGATCAGGTGTTGAAACAAAAAAAGTACGGCGGTCCGGTAATTAAGTCATTCCGTTTCTAGAAATTGAAAAAATGAAAAAAAAAGTTGGCGTTAATTGATGAAAACCAAGTGTGTGAAAAATCTCACCAGACTGGAAAAATATGGAAGGCATTGTGGGAAAGAAACTGGGATTCGCCCGAAGAGATAGCGTGTTAACTTTTCCGTGGTGCGTGCACCGATAGTACCCGACAAAAACGTGAAATTTTCTCGCTAGATTCGATAGGTCAGACCCAATTACGATACATACTTTGAAACCAAACATAGTAACGGAACCACTGATGCAAAAACTTTCCATAGAACGTTTTCTTGGAGCTATTTGAGATTTAGTTTCATTTACACACCCATTCTCCAGGACGGACTGATGACCGGTATCTCTCGGCGAAGTATTCAATTAGATATATTTTGCAGTCTGTGACACCGACTACACGTGGGAAATACTTAACGGACTGCCGACGTAAGACAAAAGGTGCGTGTAAGTAGTTGCCGAAATTGGGCAACCTTTTTCAGAGTTATCATTTTTGACAAGACTTAACTGCTCATTTGCAGTTCTGATATTAAGTTTCCGTCTAATAGGAAATGGTCAAACAACCTGAAGACATGCTAGTAAAAGTAGCAAATGTAAACCCATTATATCAAACCTAACATGCATATAAAAATGTGTGTTCAAGCCAAAGTTTAACAAGCTGAGACAAACTATTAAAGGAACCACTATCAGTGATTTATTGGAAATAGTCAATTTTCAAATGTGCAGGATAGTTTAAAAAGCCGTAGGATCTCTTGTAGTTACTCTTTCCAACTGAAGATTGACAGAAGAAAAAAAAAGCGAAACATTTGGCAGTGTTCCAAGATAAGAATCTCCATTAAATTATCCATAGGACAGTTTTTGTTTTTTTTTGTTAAACCAAAGTTTTTTAATCCGGTCTTGTCCCCTCTAAGGCCAAAAAAAAAAAACACCAAACACCCAAAATTCGACCCCCCGACCCTGACTTTTCAACAAAAAAAAACGAGGAAAGGAAAAATCGTTATAGGGAAAAAAAAAGGGGAGGAGAGGAAAAAAATCAAGCAAGTTTTTTGCAGAAATACGATGTGCGGTGCTCCTCTATAAAACGGATAACGCATAAAAATTGCAGATCGCAGATGCAAAATGGTAGCCTCCACGTACAGCGTGTCCGTGAAGGGAAAGTGGGTTTTGGGGCTGTTGATGTTCTGAGCGTGTTGAACTCAATTCCATGTTGGAGATGTTGCTCAAAATATCATAGACGAGGGAAAATATGGGCAAGTTGTCATTGAAAGTGTTTAAAGTGCCGGTTCAGACCGTGAGCCGTACAAGGCTGTGTTGCTGAAGAACAGTGCGGCGATATTGGCGGACATGAACTTTATCGTCATGTTTTGGCGTTTTGTCATGAATCCGTTGGGTGTTAGGCCATTTTTATGTCAACATATAATATTTTGGGAACCTCTTCACCAGTGTCTGTACATGTATTTGTTTATCCTTCCACCACCACCAGACCACTGCCAAATTTATAAAAATCTTATATTGGGTACTTGTAAGAATGTTTAGTCTTCAATTTATGCCAATACATGAAAGGTGCTGAACCTGGCCGGGTGCTGAATAAAGGCTCTCTCCAGAGTTCCAACTGAGTTGTTTTGTCATTGTGTGATTTATTAGCTTGCATGGTCACAAAAAGCACAGGAAAGTGAATGTTAGAAAAAAAAAAAATCCGCCCGCCCTACCCTATTTTGCACTGGCCCGTTACTCCAATACAACAATTTTTTTTTTGGCCTAACAGGGGTGGCCGGATACACCCCACTCAGCAATACTGCTGTGTGAGGATTTATTGGAGCAAAAGATAATTGACCGGATGCCCTTTCTGACATCAATCCACAGTTTCGGCGGTGGGCCTAGCCTTTGGGCAACCACACTCCACCATGCAAGGCAGCATGTGCTGAATGGCTGCCATTAGCTCTCCAGAGCTGACACTCTTGTAGGTAGGTCTTCTTTTTCATTCTACCAGGGTAACCAGCCACCCTCCTCATCAGATTTCCTTAGAAACCCGATGGGGGTGACGGTTTAGCCGCCGACAACTCAGCCCTGGGACAGGTAGTACTGGTTACCAGGATACCAGTAGCAGGTCCTCAAAGGAAACCTGACCGGACAGTAATGACTAAAATCTCCAATTTTGTCCTTATTAGGCTGCTTCTTGTCTTATCTTTTGCACGGTATGTTAGGATACCTGTACTTGTTACAGACATGCAAAAATATGATTTTTGATGATTTTCCGATTTAGCAAATCACTGATAGTGCCTTTAAGGGACATATTTAACATATTGTATATAGGGAGCTTTATATTAATCCTAAATATCTATTATCTCCTTATAAGAAAGGTTTATCTCGCTACGAACATTAAAATTATGCTCATCTCTTAAAAAAAAAAAACACCTACACACAGGAAGGGGTTATTGATTTTCTGGCAAGTACCCTTCAAAGCTATAGTAATTAATATTGAGTATGATCAATTTACTTCAGTATATATGGTGTGATACAATTAAAAGAATATTTTATGATCCATAGCTTTGTCCCCTCTGATTAAACTTTAAAAGTTGACTTTCATATTATCTAAACCACTGGTCTAAATTTATGTTTGCCAAACTGTGCAGATTTGGTTATCTCTACAAAAACCAGGGAAATGTTTTAATTTTGGTCTAATAGACCAATGGGGCAATGTGATATAAATGCACCATCAGAATCAATTTGGAAATAGGCATTTTCCATGGATATCTTAATGACCATACAAAAAGAAATCTTTGGTAATTTTGTGAGGAAAAAAAGTTTGTCTCAAAGCTGACACATGCATTTGTAAATTTCGTGATAATTTCAAAAAAGTTAAGCGATTTTTTTTATTTTTTGTTAAAACTTAAAATGCACTAGTCTAGTGGGTAGAAGGGGGTCTCGTGCACCCCCGAAATCAATTTCTAATCGATGTCTCTATCAGAAAAAATGCGTAGAAAACGATTAGCTATGTTAAAAAAAATCAGAAATTGTCCCATCTACCATTTTTATGTAAATTTATGCAAATTAGGATCGCCATTAAAGAAAAACATAATTTTAACCATATCTCAACAACAATAAAACACAAAATATTGTTCCTGAGCCATTGTGAACACTTTCCGATCACATTTGTATTATTATGATCCAAGATGGCAGCCAACATGGCCTCTCCAAAGATCTGTAAAACATAAAAACGATGTATACCTGTAATATTTAATTGTATAGTCAAAAAATATATTTATAATTTAAGTAAGAGATGGGTGTCTTTGACCACAAGAAACTCATCTCTATCTTGTTTTTATGATATACATTCTTAAAATTCAATGCTACGGCCAATTTCTCCCCATCAAGAATATTTTATACCCAGGGAAATTATCTTATAACTGGATATGTCATCTCACAATAATAATAAGTCTAAATCAAGTATGAAATGTAATGTGTTTGACCAGTATAAACACACAGCTGTCAATTTGTTTGTTAAAATTTAAGATGGCGGCCAATATGGTCACATTCAAACAATTTAAACCTAAATAATTACCATATTTTTGTGGCATATCTAGACATGGCAACCAGAAAGAATGATAAAAGTGCAAATTAAAATGTCTAATATCATTAGTAACTCATAACTGCTATTTTTGTTTCACTAGTATTGTTTAAATTCAAGATGTCGGCTACTAATGCCGCTTCCAAGATTTTTGAATTTGCTGATATTAGCCCCCATCTTGAATTTCAAATAAGTTAACCCAACAAAAATACCAGCTTTGAGTTTTAATTGGTCAAATGCACATTTCTCATACTTTACTTCACATTTTCATCCCAATTTGGGGATGATATAAGGTAATTTCTAAGCTTCAAAACATTTTGAAGGCAGAGAAATTGGCCGCCATATTGAATGTTAAATATACTCACTAAGCAAAAAAGGCAGATATGAGTTTCTAATAGTCGGACATATATTCCTTAATTTATTTTCTCATTTTGTGACTATACGACTAAATAATACAGGCATGTAGGACTTTTATACTTTGCAGATTTTTGAGGCGGCCATGTTGTCTACCATCTTGGATCCCAAGCAAAACAACAGTACAAATATGCATGGCAAGCGGTCATAATGGCTCTAGAAAGAACAGATCTTGTTTCTTGCTGTTGAGATATGGTGAAAACTATTTTTCTGTAATGGCAATCCTAATTTGCATAAATTTACCTAAAATGGCACGTGGGACAATTTTTGAATTTTTTAACATAGTTAATCGTTTTCTACGCATTTTTTCTGATATAGAGACATTGATTAGAAATTGATTTCAGGGGGGTGCACGAGACCCCCTGCTACCCACTAGACTACACGATTCATGCGATATGCAGCTCTCAGCAATGAACTGATTGGTTTTACGTCATGTAGTTGTGAGGGAAGAGACAAAACCTGTGTGCGAAGCAATCTGATCACTTTTCCACCAACATGCAGCATTATAGCTTCTATTTATTCAAGTATTTCTATCCATAGGTAACATGCTCCATGCCTCATTGTGTGGTACTTAGTCTATTGTCTGACGAATTCAACTCAGGGGTGCAATCACGTTTACCTCACACTGACTTTGTATAGAAAATTAATGTTTGGTCTTGGGCTGTATCATTTAAGAAAATTATTTGCTAGTTGTTTGCAAGACTTTCTTTTATCAGATTCCAAATTTGATTACATTTTTGGTTATAAATGTTCTGGAATTTAGTGATTTCGCAGAGGTCGTATAATTTCACTAACATTGGCCGAAACCGGGAAATGCATGTGTTTGTTAATCAGTCAGTAAAAACACAAAATAAGTTCAAATCAACACAACACTAGGAATATCATGTACACATTTCCCCCCCCCCCCCCCCAAAAAATGGTAGACACCAAAAGCAAAAATGTGCTCCAAATAGTATCAATAACTTAGAATTTTCTCCCCATTGTGGAATGTGAAGTATGATATTGCTGTGATAATTTTTTTTGCCAAGGTAAATTAGTGGTGTACACCCTCAATCGGTACTGGTTTCAATATTAGGCCATCTTCATTTAATAGTAGTCTTAAGAGCTCCGCACGCATTAGTTAAAATCGCACGCTTTATTCAATGCCCCCCTTTTTTTGGACCCACAAAAAAAATCACACACAGACTCGTCAGCTGAAAAATAGCCACAAATTTCACAAATTGCCAAGAATTCACAACGGTATGAGGGTTAATTATTAAAAAAAATGTTCCATTGACCGAAAATGAAAATGACTGCAAACAAAACAATTCAATGCATGAACAGTAGGAACGCCAACGACGCATATAGCCGTTAAAAGGTCCATTTTAAGGGTGTGAACTTTGGTGAGCGGCAGAGCACTCGTGGGTACGAGGACCGATATTTTTCAGCGCGGTTTTTTAGCAATTTTAAATGATTAATATGACACAGGAGAGGAACCAATTATTCCCACAGATGCAGAATAAGTCTTAATGATTGTATTATTTGTTATAAATATACCACATTTTCAATCGGCTTTCTACAGATTCGATATAGGCAAAAATTTGAGTCATGATCATGTGTCGACTCCAGCAGAATTTTCCAATGTTTACATTTTTCAACTACCTGCGAATGTGCATATTATCAAAGACAATGACTCATTTTTAGCTGATGAGATACGATTATGGGTAATTTCATCTTCTGATAGGATT
>JAMKCH010031770.1:0-29412 GCA_023653785.1 Ophioderma brevispina | reverse complement strand
TGAGCGAGGAGCAGAAGCAGAGGAGATCCAGATGACGTGTGAGATCGGGTGCCAAACAGAACGGGCTGGAAGTGACGGGACAGTGGAGGCTATCAGAGGGTCCTTGGTCGGAAGTGTCGTGGAGTTAACCCCGAGGGCGACCGGGAGTACAGTGCAGGAGCCTGAAGTGGATGGTGGCCGCAGTACTCATTCTGCGGGCGTGGGGCTCGGTCAGAGTCGGGAACACATGATCGACAAGCCTGGGGCGGATAGAAACCATGACCCGTAGTGGTTGAAGTTCATAATGTGACTATACAACCGGAGATCACACTAGGGATGATACGTGAGGCGCAGTTGGCGGACGAGACAATGGCTCTGTTCCTGAGGAGAAAGGAGGCTGGAGGGGATAGACCCCCGTGGAAAGATGTATCTGCCTTGTCGTCTGCATTGAAGACGTATTAGGGCCAGTGAGACATGTTGGCAGTAAAGGAAGGCATCCTGGTGAAGAGATGGGAGAGTGGAGATGGGAAGACTATTAAGTGGCTGGTCGTGCTACCAAGGACAATGCAGAAGCGAGTGCTAGATGAACTGCATGCATCGAAGGCAGGAGCGCACCTGGGTCGATACAAGACCATACCAAAGGTTCGAGAAAGGTACTATTGGGTAGGGATGAGTGCCGACGTGAGGTCATATCTACGCATGTGTGTAGGCTGCGCGAGGAGGAAGGGGCCACCAAAACGTCACCGAGCCCCACTTCAACAGTACAAAGTAGGAGCTCCTCTGGAACGGGTAGCATTGGATGTGTTGGGGCCATTGACCGAGACGGATGATGGGAATGCATATATCCTAGTTGTTGCCGATTACTGGACACGTTGGATGGAGGCATATGCCATAAGAGATCAGTGTGCCGAGACAGTTGAAGCGAAGTTGGTGGATAAGTTCGTCTGTCGGTTTGGAGTTCCGCCACGGAGGTCATGTACTTGCCCAATCAGCGTGACGCCCCACTGCGTGATTCATGTTTACGATGCATGATCAATCACCCCATGTGATGTAGCGGGAAACAGCCAGTTTGTTGTATCTAACTGCAGGTACTTCCCAGCTAACAATATGACGTTTTTAAAACGTTTTAAAAACGTACCACTTAGGTTTTCTGGACGTTTTGATAATACGTTTAAAACGTAATTTTGTGGAGGTTATTTGACGTTTTAAAACGTAATTCGAAAACGTTTTTAAAACGTTTTAGAAACGTTTTAAGAACGTAAAAGACGTGTTTAAAACCTTTCCAAAAGAGGTGAAGACATAAATCAAACCTGCAGAAAACGTACTGCACGTAAATTGAACCAATGGACGTTTTAAGGACGTCTTAAAACGTACTGGAAACGTGCTTAAAACGTAAGGACGATTTAAAGACGTTTCTAAAACGTTATGAGGACGTCCAAAACATTTGAGTCATTGCCTAATTAAACGCTAATAATTAAAGAAAAAAAGTAATCGGTACTATGTCGGAGCTGTATATTGCAAGGAAATCTACATCAAGCATATTACACAAGTTGATTTGACAGACACAAATTACTCACTTACCTGTATTGGGAATTGAACCTGGGACCTTTCGCGTGAAAGACCAAACACTTATCCACTACACCAGCTAGACGACTCACATCTTGATGGGTAATTTCTATTTATAGGCTGGACGTGTAGCAGAAGAGTGGTTGTATCTTTTTTTGAAAAGTGAGTGACCTAAAAGTGACCCATTTTATTACCACTGAATTTAGACACCATCTGTGCTGACAGAATTAAATGCACGTTGATAAATAATGCCATGGCTTAAACTAAACAAAATAGACTGTAAGGAAATGTTATAAGAATGTTGCGATTTAGTTTGTCTATATGTTGGTCTTGTGAGTATTTTGCAAACGTTATTAGGACATTTTATTATGTTTTGGTAGAGTCATCATGATATCGAAACATATGTTACTCCTAACCCTAACCCTATAATGTGACATGGGACGTTCTAAAAACGTTTTAAAAACGTTTTTAGAAGGTTTTATAGACGAAGACGTAATAGACGAATCCAGAACCTAGCCAAAACGTTTTTAAAAACGTTTTTACAAGGTCTTATAAGACGAAGACGTATATTAGCGAACCCATAACATACCCAAAACGTTTTAAAAACATATTTACCAGGTCTTATAGATTGATAGATGAATATGTAATAGACTTATTCAGAACATAGCCAAAACGTTTTAAAAACGTTTTTACATGGTCTTATTAGACTAAGAAAAAATGGGCCAATCCAGAACCTAGCCAAAACGTTTTAAAAACGTATTTACCAGGTTTTATAGACGAAGACGTAATAGACGAATCCAGAACCTAGCCAAAACGTTTTTAAAAACGTTTTTACATGGTCTTATTAGACTAAGAAAAAATGGGCCAATCCAGAACCTAGCCAAAACGTTTTCAAAACGTATTTATCAGGTCTTATAGACGAAGATGTAATAGACGAATGAGAACCTTGCCAAAACGTTTTTAAAACGTTTTTACAAGGTCTTATAAGACGAAGACGTAATAGACGAATCTAGAACCTAACCATAACGTTTTAAAAACGTTTTGTGTTTGCTGGCTTTTTTGACGTTGTGATGCAGTCTGACGACAAGGCGAAGGCTGGTTGTAATAAAATACTTGAGAAACTGATTTACCGAGTCACGTGCGTCATTCAGAAGGAACGCAAGGTTCTGCCCCTTGCAACTTACCCGCGAGTCCTCCGGGGCGCTCACGGGGCCGCGTCCCGCTACAGTAGGTTAGCATGCCTTGCATCATAGTGATTGGGGAGGTCAAACATGAATGATTGAATATTTATGCTTTTCTTTTCTATTTTATGCACCCTCGGTGGAGAAATGGTTTAAAATGCCCCCCCCCCCCCAAGAACGGGAAAGCCACTTACAAAAATGCAAATGGTGCGCCCGCAGGCGGAGTGCCCATCTCTCTGTCATTGGCGTTTGGGCCAGACTCCCTCATATATTGTTGCTGTGGTGGGTTCGCCACTCCTCCCGCACAGTAAGTCTGTTTTGCATTCCCAGCATATGCTGGTACCCATTTATACTCCTGGGTGGAGAGAGGCAAGCGAGGTAAAGTGCCTTGCCCAAGTGCACAACACATTGGTGAGAGCGGGGCTCGAACCCACAACCTTATGCTTGTGAGGCGAGCGCTGATCCACTGCACAAGCCACTTACAGGATAGATAGATATAAGCAATACACATCAGCATAATAAGTCTCTTTCCCGTTCTTGGGGGAAAGGGGTTGTATAATAAAAAAATCGACATCCCATTGAAGCCTACACTTAAAATATCTCTAAAAGTGCCATTTTCTTTAAAATATGAACATTTCGTGTTTTTCAAAGTTCGGATCAGAAAACTCCACATTTAAAGTTATACGATTTTTAAAAATGGGTACCAGATAACGCAATCTCAAAACTGAGGGGGCTTTCTCTGCTTATCCTGCCAGGTCCTTTCGATCTTTTTGATATAGAAATACCTTCAAAACATCAAATATGATGTCACGCGGGGTTGAAATTTGAAATTTTAAGTCATTTTAACGTGTATTTCAATGGGAGCATAATTTGATGGTGTGCGCCCTTCTAAAGCGCTGTGCCCGTGCATGCACTTCGTAAATTGAGATTTTAGCGATTGATATATAGAATAAATTGTTATTTGTTCTAAAATGAAGCTTTTGGTGCGATTTAGAGACTTTTTTGTTGAAGAAATTAAGTCACAGTCTCACCCATCAATTCCAACGGAACTTTTGATTTGTTCATTTTGACCATTTTAGGGTAAAACTGGCGGTTTTGTCTATATTTTATATCTTTGCTGCACAAAAAAGTTTCTTGAAAGCGCTGCAATGTGTTATAGAACTATTTATCTTTCAACAATATTATGTTTATACCCAAGATCCATTATGATCCTCTTTTGTGGTTATACATTCAATTTTAAAGCGACCATCCTGATTATCATCCGTGTACGGGCCAAAAATAACGGCATTTTGCAATCAAGATACGTATTCTATTCCCAAGAGACAGCTTGGCGAAAGAAATGGCATTAAAATACTGTCGTAAAATTATTTAATACAATTGAGAATAAATATTAATAAATCCTAATAAAACGGATCTCCCTGAACCTGAATCTCGCTCAGAATGACCATTGTGGGTCTACATTGTAGGCGCGTACACATAACCGTCTTGTTTGGAAGTCCACTTGACAGTGTTAACACCACTAAATTAGCATAATTAGGTTGGAAGTGAAAAAAATCGAGACATTTTACTAATTAAATAATTAAAAGTAATTAAATCTTGGGATTTATTACTTAGATGATACCTTAGGAGGTAATTAATTAATAATTAATAATACTTAAATCATATTTATAACCCTTTATATACTGATATTATCAATTTTAATTTTGTCATGGTTATGCTCAAACTGTGTAAATCTATGGGAAAGACCAAGATGAATTTCAGCTTTCCGGGAAAAATACAAGATGGTATAAATTTGGCAATATATTGTGCTATAATTTTAATTAGTTATTCTAGAGTAGATATGATCAATTGTTTTGGTTCAAAATCTTATATCGGAGTTGCTGAAGATGGAAATGTGCGAACCACTTTTTTCGGAGAGTGACTTCTTCTTGCGTATGAGGCAGCAGCTAAATAATGTTTTAGACGGTGCAGCCAGCTCACTGTTGATTGGTTGGGGTTTGAGAAGTCTATGTCCACCGGTGGACGAAAGGTAGGGCACTCATTGAGAATGTGATCCACAGTCTGTGATGGAGAACAACATTGGCAGGCTGGAGATGGTCGCATGCAGCCCCCGTCGGTGCACATTGCTGTTGAAACGACCGACTCCTGTGCGAATCCGGTTTAAGGTGACCCACTCCTTGCGTGAAAGTTTACTACCAGGTGGTAGTTCTGTCATAGGTGTAATAGTGAGTTGGTCTGGTCTTGAAGTATCTAGCAAGGCAGTGTTCCATGTCTGTAAGATGTCGAATGGGGAGCTGGAGAGTTTAGCAGCGTGTCGACAGAAAGGTCGACGAGAGCACAGTCTCTGTCTGCCGAGCTGGTGTGATTCGTTGACAGTGTTATGCAGCAGCTGCTTGTTGTCCAGCAGAGCCTTATTCACCAGTTTGTGCGTGTGGTGTTCTCTCCGAAGCACTGCAGGTGCAAGGCCTGAAAGCACTGGTAGAAACTCAGATGGAGTGGGACGGAGGCAACCAGTAATAGTACTGTGTCCAGCTTCTTTTTGTGAGAGCTGTTGCACCATGCTGGGGTGGCATATTCAGCCCCAGCGCTGTAGACCAGAGGCAAGGCGGTGGTGCGTAGAGTCGTTGGGCTGGCACCCCATGAGGATCCAGCAAGTCGGCACATGAGGTTATTCCTCGAAGATACCTTGGCGCATACGGACTCGAGGTGCTGCCGATAAGTAAGCTGCTGGTCAAGCTTCACTCCCAGATAGGTTGGTGTAGGATGGCAGAAGCGCTCCATTGAGGTTGATTTGAAGCTGGCGATGAGCCTCTTTGGTGTTGCGATAGAAGGCAGTAGCGGTGGTCTTGGCTTCACTCAGCTTCAGTGTCCAGGTGTTGAGATATGCTGCAAGTAGGGCCATATCTGCAGTAAGTGTACTTTCTCCTTCTATCCAGCTACTGTCCGAGTGGAGAAAGGCAAGATCGTCGGCGTAGCCATATTGTCTAGATGTTTTTGATGTAAATCGCTGATATACAAGTTGAACAGCATGGGAGCCAGTACAGATCCTTGTGGTACTCCGTTCCTCAGACGACGCAGGGCTACTCTGCCCATCACTGGTCTTGAGAATAAAGCTACGGTTTGCAAACATGTTACATATGAATTGTATAAGGCCGGGATGATCCTGAGAAGCTTGAGTGTCAAGCCCTGGTGCCACACGGTGTCGTATGCTGCAGTAATTTAAGGGGTGGGTCTACATTTTTTTGCCCAATTTTCGATTGCAATTTTCTTGACTTTACCAATATGTTACATATGTATGATGTATATCATATTGTAGCCCATGTTGAAAAGTTTTAAAAAATGGTAATTATTTTGATCTTGTTGCCATGGTAACTGAACAGGGCCTCTGAATGGCTATACACTTGAACAAACGTAACTGCTTACCAGTAACTTGCACTTACACCATACTTGGGTAGAAGGTGCATGGGTACAATGCGCAGAAAATCATGAAGCCGGATTTTTGATATGGTTGCCATGGCAACCAGGAGCTGACCAATTAGGGAACTTTATGCCATAATTCAAAATTGAAGACTTAATTCAAAAATCCGGCTTCATGGTTTCACAGCCCTTTAGATGCTTAGTATCTGTGCCAAATTTCATGTTGATACGACCTTTCGTTTTTGAGTTACGTTCGTTCCCGTTTCATAAAAACCCGATTTTCACCATTTGAGATATTGAGCGAAACGTAATGGAAAATATTAAAAGTTGCAAAAAACTATTAATTTGGCCCACAATTTGGAAATAATTGTTCATTTATTTTAAAATATATATTATTACATTTTTTGAGTGCATTTTGGGGCAAATTGGGGATGATCTAATGGGTTAAATTAATTTTTAAAAATAATCGTCTTAAATATCACTGGGTGAGTGATAATTAAGAAATACATAAGAAATGCTGTCGAGCTGAAAATTTCGAGTTGGTTTGATGCATAATGAATTTATTTAATGTTTTAATAAATTAATTTTGAAAAAGCTTGTAATATGTGGTCATAATAATAAAAAAATATATTTGCTTAAAAATCACAAGGTGAGCACTTTTTACATACAAATGTATACAAAAATGCATCGAACGTGCGAGACTTGCTTACTTAAATCGAGCATAAAATTTGAACGGAATGTCCTATTTTCCTCAAACAAAAGGCAAATGAAAGCTGAAAGTTTACACTTTCCTATCATGCTATAATCTCAATTGTGCTAGTAGACTCATTTTCTTCAATATGAAAACGTAGACCCCCCTCTTAAGGTCCACCAAGATGACGCCTGCCTTACGATGCTTTTCAAAGCTTTCCTCAATATCATTTGTGAGTTTTACATTCTGGTGGACAGTGCTACGGCCACGACGAAATCCTGCTTGTTCGTCAGGCAGATGGGGTTCGACGACGGGCTCCAGCCGGGCCAAGATCATATCCTCTCAACGCACAGTAGTGATATTGGGCGGTACTTCGTACGGTTGTCGACAGGCTTGTTTGGTTTGGGGAGTGCGATGAAAGTAGCCCTCCTCCAGATCTTGGGTAAGGACTTGTTGGTGAGCCAACATGTTTAGAACTGGTGCCATTCAAGACATCGTGGGCCGCAGTGCATCAGGAACTCCGCTGGTGTGTTATCAGGCCCCTGGGCCTTTCCAATCTTTAGTTGGCTGATAGCAGAGGTGAGCTCATCTAGTGAGAAGGATGTTGAAAGTGACCCGTCCACGCCGGTGGCTCGACGAAATTTGGTGATCTCTTTTTTAACAGAGCGAGTGTGATCCTTATCAATGTCCTTGAAAAGACCATTTGCGAGGAGTTGCTCAGCGATTGAGTTGGCAGTCACTGGACATTTCAAGAACAGTACGGTGAACAGAGATGGTGTCCATGTTTGCAAATGCAAGGTCGGGGTTTGTAGTTGTGTTCCAATTTCCAGAGTAGAAACTGTCTGGTTGCTTGGGGTCGTGCAAAAGTTGTACGCCGAATTTGGAAGCCCAGTCCTCTAGGGTGGCTCCGTCAGGGTTGGTATTCCTGTAGCCCCCAGGTAATGCTGTGACTGTTGAAGTCCCCAGCGTAAATGCAAGGTGCACCATAAGTAGGTAGAGAGTCTGCTTGAAGCCTGTGGTTAAGTGGCTTGTAGACATTGGTGACATGGACACCTGCAATTTGGGTTGTCGTTGCCCATTCCAGGGTGGAGTCTGCAGGTGAGGTTGCAATTTGTTTCCATTGAGCTGTGTTACTAACAAAGCCTGGCGATCCCATGGGTAACGCTCTCCGTGTGTGAAGCTAGAGTGTAGCCGCAAATGTTCAGAATGGAACTGTCAGTTGCGTGTGTCTCTTGGATGAGAATCGCAGTGACTTTATACGTTTGTGTAAGGTGTTCGATGATGTTGATCTTTGCCCTAGTGAGACCTTCCACGTTCAGTTGAAGCACTGATATGCCATCTGACTTGACATCCGGTGATGCCTGCCCTAATGAGGGCACGTGATCCAGACTGATAAGCTCTGATATCAGGTTGTTGTCCTCTGACTGGGCGTGATAAAAATACAGTGAGATAAAAAGACAACAATGAGTTACAAAGACAGTGAAATTAAAAAGACAACAGATTTTAGCGTAGCTCAGTTATTAATATTTCATTCTTCCGCCTGACAGATTCATTGGTTTCCGGTACCACCGAGAGGACAATTTCAATTGGGCATAGGTCAAAGTTCAAAGCTGGGATTTTCATTTTGTATTATGGTATGTGGTTCTTTACGTGACCCCCATTTACTTGTTAGTTTCATGATCAAACTCCCCATTGGAAGGTTTAATTATTTGGGTGGGGTCCAAGACCCCCCCCCCCCCTCCCCGGCACCTAAGGGATTTTGTTTTACTTGGACCACTTAAGTGTTAAATAATGAAATGGGTAAAATATGGAATATCCTAGCATTTTCTGCCACTCCTAAACTGTCAATAGAGCTCCCAAGACCCCTTTTTATAAACTTCACCGACCCAATGACAAACAGTTTTCTATCATTCAGTGACCGCTGATTTTTTTTATGATTTCGCCTAGCTCTTGAATCCCGAGTTTTCAAGAATGCATTATTCCGACTTTTCTCTTGGTAAAATGGCCCTATCAGAAAACACAAGTAAAAATACAACTGGCCAAAAGTTTCGGCGGATTGCAACAGCAATTAATTTTTAATACGCTCCTAAATTTCAGGGATTTATAATTAATCCTTTAGAATTGTAGTTAGGGACGAATCAAAAATAGACTTAAAATTAAAGGTGCGCATGCAGACGAGAGATTTCACATACAGTTGTCCTAACAATGTTGGAAAATTCTAATTTTCCCTTTCCCACTTATGTAAACTTCAAACAATCAAAATATCCCCATGTGAAGGATTAACTGAGAATTATTCTTTGGCACGAACTAATTCTGACTATCAGCGGGCCGTAGCCGAGACGCGTTTCACCATGTCCCGTCTTAAGTTGTGGTGTCTGATGGGTCCGTTGGATGTCTCGAGCAAATCACATCAATGTATTAAAGACAGGGGCGATGGCCTCTGTTTGGGCATGGTAACCGCCAACATGTGACGTCTGATATTACTTGATCATCTAGCACAACCAGACGATGACCGACAAATCGTGCTCGGCGTTTGGCAACAGTAAGATGAGAATTGGTGGCTGGGATATCCCATATATCTTGCTTTGGTCCATGTGCTACGCCAGCATATGCTTTGTACTCACATAAGAAGCCGGGTGTAGGTGCACCCTTCTATCCTTTAATCCATCTTGCTTCATGGTCCACAGGGCTCAGGTCCATCTCAGATTGGTTGCAATTGGAGAACCAGATGGCCCCATAAGTGGTGTTTTTTACTGCAGCATTTCAAACTTGTCTGGACCTTGATAACATACCAGTTCCTGGGCTAACTGACGGTGCAGACCCAAGGACCGCGTCACTGCCCCCATGCCCCTTACAAATTTCCATAGCTGACGCGCCCACCCCAGGTGGCAAGAGACTGTCTTGGGTAGTCAC
This sequence comes from Ophioderma brevispina, assembly GCA_023653785.1. NCBI lineage: Eukaryota > Metazoa > Echinodermata > Ophiuroidea > Amphilepidida > Ophiodermatidae > Ophioderma > Ophioderma brevispina. The sequence continues at coordinate 19,665 of JAMKCH010031770.1, read as the reverse complement.
ATGCGACCGCCCTGACCGCCCAACCCTTAGATTTCCCCCGATCGTTATTGTCTTTTGCCCTTATACCTCCGTCATTTACCACTGAGCTTTCCCGCCTATTTAGCGCCGGTGCCAACCTCCGGTTCTGAGGGGCCTGAAATAGCCCTAGTGGGGTACGGCTGGCTGAGCCCCATCGTTGATGGATTGGCCTTCCTTTCCTTCCCTGTGCCCTGACACTTGAGGGCCGGTCCTTAGTTTTGCCGATGTGCACTTAACATAATCACGCGAATCTTAGGGCTTTTTGCGACCATTTTTTTACGTGTCGACTTCACCGACTTGGCCAATTATGGCGGCAATCTTAAAATTCAACAAGGAACTCATTGCATGAAAATGGAAAGACCTCCAAAGGGTCCCTTGGTATCAAAAACTAGGTAGAGAACACCTTTTTTTTGAATCTTGCCTTACTAGAGGTGCTGTAGAAAAAGAATTAACGACGGCGTAAAATAACGTTATTTTCGTTTCCTGCCATTTTTAACTTCATATGGCGGCCACCATGAGGCCATTTTTGGTGGGTCTATTTTTTTTACAAATACATATAATTGTAGAAATCTGTACCACATTTCTTGCTTTCTTTTTCCTTTCTTCTAAACTTCAAAAATTGAACTATTCTGGCAGAAAACTCACTCCCCTTAACTGCTCAACATACACTTTTTTACCCAAAAATGTGAGTATACGCGGGCGGTGTAAAGCAGATATTAGTCCGGCCGGGAGCCACAGTCCGGGCTTCCCATATACGATAACGTAATAAAGCGTGAAACTAAGTGTTGTGTGCAGAGTCACTGAATCGATTGCCCCATTGTTCACCAGGGCAAGCAGGAATGAAAGGAAGCCACCTCCCATCCACGAATTACTGGTCTACATACAACACCGAAAAAAAAATGGTTCAGATCCGCGAGCCCGGTGTACGAAGTCTGTTACTTCCCAGCACTGAATAATCCGGTACCTACCCCATATTATTACACCTGTGTAGAGATGAGTAATTGAGTTAAAGCGCCTTACTCACGGACGAAACACATTGACCCCAGGCGGGGCTCGAACCCACCAACTTTGGCGTGCGGGCCGAACGCTGATCCACTGGACCACTGTTCCCTCTACGTGTTATAAGTCCATATACTGCTTTAAATTAAAAAACACACCAAAGAGAGAAATTTTTAAGTGATCTCCTCCCGTCAATAAGAAACAAGCGATTGTGTCTCAAAATCTACACTAACAGCTGGACTGTTGTTTACACAGTACAGAATAAACAAATATAAATCATCTTTGTGTTTTGGTCAAACTGTACTCATGGCGCACAATATTATGCTAAAAATCTTGGATATTCACGAGGAAAGGTTATTTTTGACTCAAAAGTCCGGATTTTGATACGCACGTACTAAATTACAGAATCAGATAAATATCTGCCTTTGTCTTTAATACCGGATTTCAAGCCTACCGCTTGCAGGTTATGTTAGCAACGACTGCCAATCACAAAAAATATCAAAATCTAATTTTGATGATTTTTTCGATGTTTCGGATCACAAACGCTGCTTGTCCCTTTAAAAATATCAGAACCGCGACATTCAAGCCTGTGGACACTCGGCTATAGGGGGGTACCAGTTTTTTAACTGACCCCCTGAGCAGCCCCCAATGATCAAGGCTAACCGTAAATTAAATTGCTAAATCGACTTTGACTGTGAAAGATTTGAGTATGCATTACTGACTTCTGAATTTTGAACAAGACTGGTAGAGAGACTCATTTCGTCACTGAATCAAAAATCACCTATGCACATACTCACTGTCCACGTGATTTTAAGGAGAAGTGCAATACTCCAAGAGCCAACCGCGCCTTTTAAGCTCAAAGGAAATGGAAAATAGGACATACCGCTTAAAGTTCGAACTTCCGGTGGTTTACTTTTTCCGATGAATGAAAATCAAATCAACCAATCGGTCATAAATTCGACAGGTACGGGAGCATATATGGGGTCCTCAAGTACTTACTTAAACATATTCTATGACATACATGATGAACTCCCGGGGCTAGGCTTTATTAGTTAACAGAGCGCATACGATTTTTTAACGCAGTGAAATGTCGTTAAGAGAGGCATGTTTAAAAGACAATCCTCAAATACAATCTTACCGGTAACCCTACGTCTTCGTACTACTTCAAGCCCTTACCTTATGTTTCAATCAAATGAAGCTCTCAAGTACCGAGCTAAAAAGTTTCAAAAAAAACGTTTTACAAAGGGGTTTTATAAGACGAAGACGTATATTAGCGAACCCATAACATACCCAAAACGTTTTAAAAACAATATTTAAACCAGGTCTTTTCGATTGATAATGAATATGTAATAGACTTATGCAGACATAGCCCAAAACGTTTTAAAACGTTTTTACAATGGTCCTTTATTAGACTAAAGAAAAAATGGGCCAATCCCAGAACCTAGCCAAACGTTTTTAAAAACGTTATTTACCCAGGTTTATAGACGGAAGACGTAATAAGAACGAATCCAGACCTAGCAAAACGTTATTTAAACGTGTTTACAAAGCTCTTATTAGACGAAATCGATATGGACCAACTCCAGACCTAGCCCAAACGTTTTAAAAAACGTATTTATCAGGTCTTATAGACGAATATGTAATAGACGCATGAGAACCTTGCCAAAACGTTTTTAAACGGTTTTTACAAGGTCTGAATAAGCGAAGCGTAATAGACGAATCTAGAACCTAACCATAACGTTTTAAAAACGTTTTGTGTTTGCTGGCTTTTTTGACGTTGTGATGCGTCCTGACGACAGGGCGAAGGCTGGTGTAATAAATACTTGCGAAACTAATTTACATTCACGTGCGTCTATCAGAAGGAACGCAATGTTCTTCTGGCCTTGCAACTTCCCGCGAGTCCTCGTGGCGCTCACGTAAATAAGGAAACGGGATAGGCATGGGAGGGGCAAGGAATGAGAACAGAGAAGGGGCGGGATAGGCAGGATAATAGAACAGGGCAGAAGGGAGGAGTAGAGGGAGGAGGGTGGGGAGGTTTGGGAGCGGGTTTTGCCTCTTGACCCGCTACAGTAGGTTAGCATGCCTTGCATCATAGTGATTGGGGAGGTCCCGAACATGAATGATTTAATATTTTGGCTTTTTCTTTCTATTTTTGCACCCCATCGGTGGAGAAATGGTTTAAAATGCCCCCCCCACCCCAAGAACGGGAAAGCCACTTACAAAAATGCAAATGTTGCACCCGCAGGCGGAGTGCCCACTTCTGTCATTGGCGTTTGGGGCCAGACTCCCTCTATATGTTGCTCTGTGGTGGGTTCGTCCACTCCTTCCGCACAGTAAGTCTTGTTTTTGCATTCCCTCACATATGCTGGTACCCATTATACTCCTGGGTTGGAGAGAGGCAAGCGAGGTAAAGATCCTTGCCTAAAACAATGACAACAACAGTGGTGAAGCGTCGGGCTGGAACCCACAACCTTATGCTTGTGAGGCGAGCGATGATCCGCTGCACAAGCCCCTTTACAGGATAGATCGATATAACAATCCATCAGCATAATAAGTCTCTTTCCCGTCTTGGGGACGGGGTTGTATATAAAAAATTCGATCTCCATTGAACGCCTACACTTAAATAATCTCTAAAAAAGTGCCATTTTCTTTTAAAATATGAACTTTTCGTGTTTTTCAAGTTCGGTCAGAGAACTTCACATTTAAGTTATATGATTTTTAAAGATGGGTCCCAGATAACGCAACCTCAAAACCTGAGGGGCTCTCTCACTGCTTATCCTGCCAGGTCCTTTCGATCTTTTTGATATAGAAATACCTTCAAAACAATCAAATATGATGTCCACGGCACGCGGGGTGAAATTGAAATTTTAAGTCATTTTAACGTGTATTTCAATGGGCATAATTTGATGGTGTTCGCCCTTCTAAAGCGCTGTGCCCAGTGCCCCACTTCGTTAAATTGAGATTTTAATAGAGCGATTGATTATATAGAAGAAATTTGGGTTATTTTTTCTAAAATTGAAGCTTTTGTTCGATTTAGAGACTTTTTTGTTGAAGAAATTAAGTCACAGTCTCACCCCATCAATCCAACAGGAACTTTTGATTTGTTCATTTATGACCATTTAGGGTAAACGGCGGTTTTTTGTCTATCTTTATAATCTTTGCTTGCACAAAAAAGTTTTCTTTCTGAAAGCGCTGCAATGTGTTATAGAACGATTTTCTTTAACAATATATTTTCTACCCAGATCCATTGTGATCCTCTTTTGTTGGTTGTAACATTCAATTTTAAAGCGACCCATCCTGATTATCATCCGTGTACAGGCCAAAATAACGGCATTTTGCAATCAAAGATATCGAATTCTAGATCCAAGAACAGCTTTGCGAAAGAAATGGCATTTAAAATACTGTCGTAAAATTATTTAATACATTGAAATAAATCTTAATAAATCCTAATAAAACGGACGCCTCCCCTGAACCTGGAAGCTCGCTCAGAATGACCATTGTGGGTCTACATTGTAGGCGCGTACACATAACCGTCTTGTTTGGAAGTCCACTTGACAGTGTTAACACCACTAAATTGCATAATTAGGTTTGAAGTGAAAAAAAATCGAGACATTTTACCAATTAAATAATTAAAAGTATTAAATCTTGGGATTTATTACTTAGATGATGCCATTAGAGAGGTAATTGAATTATAATTATAATCCTTAAATCATATATTATAAAACCCTTTATATACTGATATATCAATTTGCATTTTGTCATGGTTAGGCTAAAACTGTGTACTCTATGGAAAGACCCAAGATGCATTTCCAGCTTTCCCGGGAAATACCAAGATTGTATCAATTTTGGCAATATATTGTGCATACTTTTAATTAGTTATTCTAGAGTAGATATGTCACTTGTTTGGTTCAAAATATTATTCGGATTTGCTGAAGAAATGGACAAATGTGCGAACCACTTTTTTCGGAGAGTGAACTTCTTCTTTCTTGCGTATGAAGGCAGCAGCTAAATAATTTGTAGACGGTGCACCAGCTCACTGTTGATTGGTTGGGTTTTGGATAGTCTTGTCAACCGGTGGACGAAAGGTAGGGCACTCATTGAGATGTGATCCCACGTTCTGTGATGGAGAACACATTGGCCAGCTGGAGAGGGTCCGCATGCGCCCCCGTCGGTCCAATTGCTGTTTGAAACGACCGAACGTCCTGTGGCGAATCCGGTTTAAGGTGACCTACTCCTTGCGTGGGAAGTTTCTACCGGTGGTAGTTCTGTCATAAGGTGTACTAGTGAGTTGGCATGGTCGCTGAAATTTATCTGGCAAGGCAGTGTTTTCCATGTCTGTAAGATGTCGAATGTGGAGCTGGAGAGTTTAGCAGCGTGTCGACAGAAAGGCCGAACGAGACACAGTTCTCTTTCTTGCCGAGCTGGTGTGATTGGTTACAGTGTTTATGCAGCATCTGCTTGTTTCATCAGAGCCTTATTCACCAGTTTTGCGTGTGGTGGGTCTCTTCGAAGCACTTCTGCAGTTCAATGCTTAAAGCACGGATAGAAACTCAGATGGAGTAGGGAGGAGGCAACCAGTAAATAGATTACTGTGTCCAGCTTCTTTTTGTGAGAGCTGTTGCACCATGCTGGGGTGGCATATTCAGCCCCAGCGCTGTAGACCAGCGGCAAGCGGATTGGGTGCGTAAGTCGTTGCTGGCACCCCATAGGATTCCAGCAAGTCGGCACAGGATGTTTTCCTCGACGATCCTTTGCGCATACGGACTCGATGTGCTGCCGATAAGTCACGCCTAGCTGGTCAAGCTTCACCCCAGATAGTTGGTGTAAGGGATGGCAGAGGACGCTCCATTGATGTTTTTTGAAGCGGCGATGAGCCAATCTTTGGTGTTCGTAGAAGGCAGTAGCGGTGGTCCTTGGGCTTTCACTCAGCTTCATGATCCAGGTCTGCAGATATGCTGCAAGTAGGGCCATAATCTGCAGTAAGTGTACTTTCTCCTTCTAATCCAGCTACTGTCCGAGTGGAGAAAGGCAATCAGTCGGCGTAGCCTATTGTCTAGATGGTTTTTGATGTATATCGCTGATATAACAAGTTGAACAGCATGGAATCCAGTACAGATCCTTGTGGTCCTCTACCGTTCCTCAGACAGACGCAGGAACCGCTACTTACTCTGCCCATCACTGGTCTTGAGAATAAAGCTACGGTTTTGCAAGTATGTTTCATATGAATTGTATACGGCCGGGATGATCCTGAAAGCTTGAGTGTCAAGCCTGGTGCCACACGTGTCCGTATGCTCAGTAATTTAGGCGGGTGGGTCTACAGTTCTTTTGGCCGACAAGTTTACGATTGGCAATTCTTTCCTTGACCTTTAGACCAATATTTTACATATGCATGATGTTATAGCATATTTAGCCATGTTGAAAAGTTGTAAAAATGGTATTATGTTTTGATCTGTTGCCAAATGGTAACTGAACAATGGCCTCTGAATGGCTAAACACTTGAACAAACATAACTGCTATTAACCCACGTAAATTGCACTTTCACCATACTTGGGTAGAAGGTGCTGGTACAATGCGCAGAAAATCATGAAGCCGGATTTTTTGATATGGTTGCCCATTGCCATGGCAACCAGTAGCTGACCAAATCTGGGAACTTTTGCCGATAATTACAAATTGAAGGCTTAATTAAAAATCCGGCTTCATGGTTCACAGCCCTATGAGATGCTTGATAATCTGTGCCAAATTTCATGTTGATACGACACCCTTTCGTTTTTTTTTTTGAGTTACCGTTACGTTCCCGTTTCATAAAAACCCAGTTTTCAATTTCATTCATTTCACCATTTGAAATATTGAGTGAGCGAAACCTTATGGAAATATTAAAAGTTGCAAAAACTATTAATTTGGGCCAAATTTGGGAGGAAATAATTGTCATTTTATTTTAAAATATATATTATTACATTTTGTAGATGCAGTTTGGTGCAAATTGGGGGATGATCTAATTGGGTTTAACATTACTTCTTTAAAAAAATCGTCTTAAATAATCACTGGGTGAGTGATAATAAGAAATACATAGAAATGCTGTCGCGCTGAAATTTCGAGTTGGTTTGATGCATAATGACTTTATTTAATGTTTTTAATAAATTAATTTTTGAAAAAGGCTTTGTAATAGTGGTCCTAATAATAAAACAATATATTTGCTTTAAAAATCACAAGGTGAGCACTTTTTACACATACACAGTGTCTACAAAATGCATCGAACGTGCGAGACTTGCTCCTTAAAATCGAGCATAAAATTTGAAGCTGAATGTCCTATTTTCTCAAACAAAAACAAATGAAAGCTGAAAGTTTACACGTTCCTATCATGTGCTATAATCTCATTAGTGCTAGTAGACTCATTTCCCTTCAATATGAAAACGTAGGCCCCCCCTCTTAGGTCCCTCACCAAGATGACGGCCTGCCTTACGTGCTTGTCAAGCTGTTCTTTCCTCAATATCATTTGTGAGTTTTACGATATGGTGGACAGTGCCTTAACGGCCACGACGAAATCCTGCTTGTCCGTCAGGCACTGGGGGTTCGACGACGGGCTCCACCCGGGCCAAGATCATACCTCTCTCAAGGAGGTTTGAAGGAAAACGCACCGTATTTAATATTGGGCGGTACTTCGTACGGTTGTCGACAGGCTATGCTTTTTATGGTTTGGGGAGTGCGGTGATGGTAGCCTTCCTCCAGATCGTGGTTAGGACTTGGTTGGTGAGCCAACATGTTTAGAACTGGTGCCATTCAGACATCGTGGGCCGCAGTGCATCCCAACAAGGAAAAACTCTCCCCGCTGGTGATGTTATCACAGGCCCCTGGACCTTTTCCAATCTTTGAGTTGGCTGATTAGCAGAGGTGAGCGTCATCAGTGAGAAGGTGTTGAAAGTGACCCCGTCCACGCGGGGGCTCGACGAAATTTGGTGATCCCTTTTTAAAACAAGCGATTGTGATCCTTACATGTCCTTGAAAAGACCATTTTCGAGGGTTGCTCAGGCGATGGTGTCATGTTTGCAATGCAATGTCGGTGTTTGTATGTTTTGGCTCCATTTCCCAGAGTAGAAACTGTCTAGTTTCTTGGGGTGCAAAGTGGTACGCCGATTTGGAAGCCCAGTCCTCTAGGTGGCTCCGTCAGGGTTGGTATTCCTGTACCCCCAGGTTAATGCTGTGACTGTTGAAGTCCCCAGCGTAAAAATGTGCAAGGTCCCCATAAAGTAGGTAGCGAGTCTGCTTGAAGCCGGTGTTAAGAAAAGTGGGCTTGTAGACATTGGTGGCATGGACACCTGCAATTTGGTGGGTTGTTCGTTGCCCATATCCAGGGTGGAGTCTGCATGTGAGGAGGTTGCAATTGGTCTCATTGAGCTGTGTTACTAACAAAGCCTGTCAACCCATGGTAACGCTCTCCGTGTGTGAAGCTAGAGTGTAGCCGCAAATGTCAGAATGGACTGTCAGTTGCGTGTGTCCTCTTGGATAGATCGCAGTGACCTTATACTTTGTGTAGGTGTTCGATGATGTTTGATCTGTGCCCTAGTGAGACCTTCCACGGTCATTGAAGCCTGATATGCCTCTTACTTGACATCGCGGTGATGCCTGACCCTAATAGGCACGTGATCCAGACTGATAAGCTCTGATTCTGTTGTGTCCTCTGACTGGGCATGATAAAAATACAGTGAGATAAAAAGACAACAATGATTTATAAGACAGTGAAGTAAAAAAAGACAACATTTTTAGCGTATCCTCAGTTGATTATCATTCGCATTCGCCTGATCAAGATCTTTCCGGGGCTACCATCGGAGAGTGGCAATTTCAATTGGTTGGACAAGTTTTCCAACTGGGCATTTTCATTTTTATTAATGGTATGTGGTTCTAACGTGACCCCATTTTACTTTTGTTTTAGTTCATGATCAAACTCCCATTGGAAAGTGTCTATTTAGGGTGGGTCCCTAGGACCCCCCCCTCCCCGGCACTAACTGATTTTAGTTTAGCTTGGACATACTTAAGTGTTTAAATAATGAATGGGTACCTATGAATAATATCCTAGCATTTTCTGCCACTCCTAAACTGTCAATAGAGCTCCCAAAGACCCTTTTTAAATAAACTTCACACCCAAATGCACAGTTTTTCTATCATCAGTGACCGCGTTTTTTATGATTTTCGCCTACTCTTGAATCCCGAGTTTTTCACAAATTGGCATCCGACTTTTCTCGTGTGGTAAAATTCCCTATCAAGGAAAACCGAATAAAATACACTGGCCAAAAGTTTCGTTGCAACTGCAATTTAATATTTTATACAACTCTAAATTTCAGGGATTTTTTTTTTAATAAGTTAATCCTTTGAATTGTAGTTAGGAGGGACGAGCAAATAGACTTAAATTAAAGGTGCATGCAGCGAGGTTTCACATGACAGGTTTTTCCCCGGCCTAAAAATGTGAAATTCTAATTTTCCCACTTATGTAAAGCTTTCACTTTTCAATCAAAATATCCCATGTGACGGATATTAAGCCTGAGAATTATTTTCTTTGGCACATACGAATTTTCTAGACTATCTAGCGCCGTAGCCGGACGCTGTTCACCATGGTCCGTCATTAAGATTTGGGTGTCTGATGGTATCTGTTGGAATGGTCTCGAGCAATCACATCACATCAATGTAGTTTAAAAGGGGGCGATGGCCTCTGTTTGGGCATGGTAACCGCCAACATGTGGACGTCGGAAGACTCTTCATCTCTCCCACGAAGACGATGACCGACAAATCGTGCTCGGCGTTGGGCAACAGCAAATGCGATTGGGGGATAATCCCTTCCATATATCTGTGCTTTGGTCATGTGCTCCCGCCAGGATATGCTTTTGTAATCGACATAAGAAGCCTGATGTAGGTGCCATCCAGTCATCCGTTATGCTTTTCTTTCTTCTTTCTTCATTGCCAGGGGGGTCCCCCCCCCCCCCCCCTCTCAGATCCATCTTCAGATTGGTTGAATTGGAGATACCAATTGCCATAAGTGGGTATTTACGCAGGCATTTCAAACTTGTCCTGTGAACTCTTGATACAGTAACAGTCCTTGGCACTACGTGCAGAACCCCATGCCCCTGACAATTCCATGGATGACCGCCACCCACAGTGGCACGAGTACGGTCTTGGTTAGTCAAAGGCGGAAAACCGGCCTGAACCGCCACAACCCTTAGATTTTACCCCGAGCTTTATTATGTCTTTGCCCTTACTCCTCCGTCATTTACCACGGAGCTTTCCAGCCTATTTACCGCCACCGCCGGGGCCACCTCCTGGTTCTGAGGGCCCTGTAGCCCTATTAGGGGGTAGCGGCTGGCTGAGCCGCCCATCGTGGATGGGGGTGGGCTTCCTTTCCTTTCCCTTCTTGCCTTGAGCACTTGAGGGGCCGTCTTAGTTGCCCGGGTGGCACTTATACATATCACGAGAATCTAGGGTTTTTGCGACCAGTTGACGTGTCGACTTCACCGACTTGGCCATTACTGGCTGCCATCTTAAAAATTCAAACTAACGAAGGAACCATTGGATGAAAATCGAAAGACCTCCAAAGGGTTCCTTGGTATCAAAAACATAGGAAGACAACTGAATCTTGCTTCTAGGAGGGTGCTGTAGAAAAAGAATTACGACGACTTATGGCTAAAACGGTTATTTTGCCTTCCCATTTTTTAATTCAATATGGCTGGGTGCCACCAGGATGCCATTTTTTGGTGGCTAATTTTTTTAACAAACTCATTATTGTAGCAATCATGTACAATTTCTGCTTTCTTCAAAAAAATAATTGAACGATTCTGGCAGAAAACCGCCCCTTAAAACAACTGCTCAACTATACACTTTTTTGCCCAACAGATGTGAGTATACGGCGGCCGGTGTGAAAGCAGATATAGGTCCGGCGGGAGGCCACAGTCCGGGCTCCATAGTACGATAACGGAATAAGTGTCCGTGAAACTAATGTGTTGGTGGAGAGGTCAACTGCGAATCGATTGCCCATTGGTCACCAGGGCACGCAGGGAAGGAAAGGAAGCCACCTCCCTCCACGATAATTACTTCTACAGACTCGGAAAAAAAATTGGTTCGATACGCGAAGCCGGTGTAGAAGTCTGTTACCTTCCCCAGCATGAATAATGCCGGTACCATTTTATACACCTGGTAAGCGAGGAGTACTTGAGGTAAATCGCCTTACTCAATGACGAAACACATTGACCCCAGCGGGGCTCGAACCCACAACTTTTGGCGTGCTGGCCGAACGCTGATCCTCGTGGACCACATATGCCCTGCTAAGTAAGTGTGTATATTCCATAGAACTGCTTTAATGTAGAACCAACCCACCAAAAGAGAAATTCCTTTTAATTCAGTCTCTCCGTAATAGATCACCAGCGAGGCGTCTCAAAATCTAACACTAAACAGCTGATTGTGGTTTACAATCAGTAAGAATAACAAATATACATAATCTTTTGTGTTTTGAGGTCAAACTGTGTACAAGGTCATGGCGCACAATATTATGCTTAAAAATCTTGGATATTCACAGAGAAAGAGGCTTTTTTTTTTGATCTCAAGTCGGAATTTTTGATACGCACGGATCAAAATTACAGAATCAGATAAAAGATCTGCCTTGTCTTTAATACGCGGATTTCAAGCCACCGTGCAGGTTATGTTAGCACAATCTCTGTGCCAATAACAAAATATCAAAATATGAATTTTGATGATTTTTTCGATGTTTCGGATCAGCAATCGCTGCTTGCCCTTTACAAAAATATACAACAACCGCGACATTCAGCCTGTGGGCACTCGGCTATGGGGTGTTACCAGTTTTTTAACTGACACCCCTGAGCAGCAAAGAATCAAGTCATACCGAAAATTAAATTGCATAGAATCGACTTGACTTGAAAGATTTGAGTATGCATTACTGACATTTTGAATTTGAACAAGACTGGTAGAGAGACTCTTTCGTCCACTGAACTCATCAACCATGGCACATACTCACATTGTCAAAGGATTTTAGAAGTGCAATACTCCAAGAGCCAACCGCGCCTTTTAAGCTCAAGGATGGAAAATAGGACATACCGCTTAAAGTTCGAACTTCCGGTGGTTTACTTCCGTGAATGAAGAATCAAACATCGTCATCAATTCGGAAGTAGGGGATATGGCACGCTCACGTATCAAATCATGGCGAGTTTCATGCGCTGTATATCGAGTTTACCCCCTATATGTCGAGTTTACAGCGCTGCCTATCCCGTTTGAACTCTATGTGCCGAGTTCATAAATAATGTCCAGAATAAATTAATGTCCAGAAGAATCATGCCGAGTTTTAAAAACTGACATGATTTTTTTTCAACATGTGCAAAATGGACATGATTTTCATTTAACATGAGCAACTCGACATTGATTTTTTTTCAACATGAGCAAACTCGGACATGATTTTTTTCTCAACATGAGCAAACTCGACATGATTTTTTTTAAACTACACCAAAAAATCAGTCGAGTTTTCCTCATGTTGAAAAAAATCATGTCGAGATTTGAAATCTGGACATGATTTATGTCAAACTCACCTATAGAGAGCAAAACTCGATGTATAGAGGGCAAACTGACATATAGCGCTTGTAAACTCGACATATACGCTGCACCTCGACATATGGCGAGGAAAACTCGAATACACAGCGCGTGAAACTCGACATGCGCGGGAAAACTCGCCATGATTTGATACGTGGAGCGTAAAACTGGACAGGATTTATGTCAAACTCAACATATAGAGAGCACAAATCGATGTTAGAGGGCAAAAACTGGATAGGCTGCGCTGTAAACTCGACATACACCGCTGCACACTCGACATACATGACATATAGCGGGGTAAAACTCGATATACAGCGCGTGAAACTCGACATGCGCGGGAAAACAGTTACTCGCCATGATTTGATACGTGGAGCGTATAACTGGGAAAATGAGTTTATGTCAACTCACCATTATAGAGAGCACAACTCATGTATAGAGGGCAAACTGGACCAATAGCGCCTGTAAACTCGACAATAAACGCTGAACACTCCGACATTTTTATTAATATGGCGAGGAAAACTCGATACACAGCGCTGGAAACTCGACAAGCGCGGGAAAAATCGCCAGGATTTGATACGTGGAGCGTGCCATAAGGGGAGCATGGGTCCTCAAGACATTACTGAAATATTTCTTGACATAACCGATGAACTCCCGGGGCTAGGCTTATTATGAGGGCGGGACGCCTCTCTATTGCTTTCGTCGTTGTGCGTGTCTTATATAGTGTAGCATTTGTGTACTTAACTATTTGTTTAGGTTCGACCACGCAAAGTTGCCAGGACTTTGTAGGGATGATAGAAACGGGATGTAGAAGGGGGAGGTATATGATTTGAATCAATACGCAAATATGGAAAAATCTGACAAAAATGTTTCACTTGGCCTTCTTAAGTGGTTTTCGAGAGATCTTGTAGCAAGAAGTGTTTTTGAAGAAGGAATTAAATCTGCGTAAGTTGTTTGAGCTCCGAGTGTGTACTATTTCGCGAGTGGTTTCTACACCTTCAATGGATAGATATCCTGTTCGGCTCCTTTACTTGGTGCAGGGGTGTAATTTTTAATAGAGAAAGGATGAGGCAATCTAGGCATACTTTTAGGTTTTGACTTCTTCTACTGTTGTAAATTATATTATAATAAAACCCGTATAAATATAAGGGTAATATAGGGATATTTGTAATGTAGAATACGTTGATTGTGTTCGACGAACGACCCCCTAAAGCTAATGGAAAAATAGCACATCTTACGTCATAGTCGTTTGCGAGATGTCCACGTGGAAGAATCGAGTTACTATCACATAATAACATTATTCAAATTGCCCAATAACGCTGGTATCGTTTTAAAGCGTGTAACTTCATTACCTGTACATGATGCAGTCTAAAAATACCTCATTACTGCGTTATGGGATATAGTGAAATCGATCGCGTGATCTAATCTCCAAGATAGCACCTAATTCATGTAATTTGTAGGCAACGTGTGAAGAATCGAGTAATCACTAATATCCCAAATAATTTATTATTTATTTTTTATTGAAAAAGCTTTCACACAGCGGCACCCACCTACCGGTGGGTGGCATCCATACATGAAAACACACAATGAGATCAACAAAGTAAAAACAGTTACAACGGTGTGTGTGTGTGTGTGCGTGCTTACAACTTGAACAACATTTATCCACCAGTGAAGCAATTTAGCATGCGAAGGAGGAAAGGCATGACGGCAAGGAGTTCGGCAAAACACTTCACACACACCAATCAGTGAACTTATGTTATTTGATAAAAACACTCTTAAAACTACAAGAAACAAATATTTTTTTTTTTTTTTTTTTTGTAAAGAACTACAACAAGAAACGAATGAAAACATGTGACAGTAAAAGGAAAACAGGAAAGGCCAAGCAACGTTAATGAAGACTCGACTTGATGATGCAACTTCGTTAAATACCATTGCCTTTTCAAAAAGTTTGCAAAGTCGTAAAAAATGTGCAAACATGTCAGCCAAATTTCTTGGGGCATAGGGCATAAGTTGACTGGGATCACCGCCAAGGATGAAGAACAAATTAGTGGCGAGGTTGTCAAGCAAAAACCATATCCCAAATTAAAGTTAGGCCCAGAATCCGACAGTCTGCGCTGAAGCAATTCAGTTCATTCCTTCTTTACAAGCAGTAGAACTGGAGGTGAGCATGAAAAGCTGACATCCTCAACACATCTTTACATAAAACACAAATACCCGAGTTGTTGGCTCCCAAGAGCTCGTTCTACCATTGAGGGGGAGGTGTGGACCGGGCTGGGAAATTTCAGAATTGCGCCATAAAAATCCAAATTGTCCCAAAAGGTATGTCTCTAAACTTGGCTCATTCTTAGGCAAACATAGTTGTTTAAGGACGACTTAGAGCAAGCAAAATTATACAGTTAAACATTACATTGATGGCGATAGGCAGCTGAAACGATTTAACCAAAAGTGAACGAGTTATCGAAAATACATGATCAAAGCCACAGTTAAAAAGAACATTATTGATGCAACCCAAGCCAATAGTACCTCAAAGAAACATTATTGCTATGAATGGTCATTAGGGCATTCAGTAATAACTTGGGCCATCTATGTAGATCCATGTCGACAATCCTTGAAAAGTATTTGACCTTTCCCTGATTATGCGTATCTTGGATCGGTTCCAACCAAGTCACCAAGTAAACGACCGCGGTTGGTGTGTACGGGATGCTTGAGGCTAACCTCGCCATTTGAAGCTGGAGATTCTCAAGCTTTTTGTAATCGCTCGCGCTATAAGACGATACAGAGCACGCATAATTAAGGGAGGGCAAGGCAAGAGACTTCCAAAGGATGTTGCCGTAGTAGACCCGATTGTAGTTATCCTGGACCATTAAATAATTGATTTGATGTAACCAACGAGTCTATACCTCTAATAACTCATTCACATGGGTATGGTCAGATTGATTCTTTGAGATACAAACCCAAGATATTTAAGGTGTCGACTTCTAATAGTGACTTTACCTAGACGCCATAGCTTGATGTTTGTACGTGTACGACAAAACCGAGGACGTTGCATTTTCGTGTTTGACAGCGAGGGGCTCCATGGACGGAAATTTCGCAGCAATTTCGAGCATGCAGTCAGTCTTTCTCGTTGTCAGCAATAAGAACAAAATCATCAGCCCAAAACAGACAACTGATATTAACATCAAAAAATACGTATGCCCCACATTTTATTTTGAAGCATCTTAGCAAAGTTCATTAATGTATATACAAATAAGACAGGAGACAAAACACAAAACCTTGTGAGTCCTCATCAATGTCGAAAAATCAGTAATAATATCCCAAAAGTTTTTACATTACATTGAACATTATTATATAGGTTATCAGAATATTCCAAACCTTGCTCTTATACCGATATTCCAAGCAAGAGAATAAGCCCTCCCTCCAAACAGTATCAAAAAGCCTACGGAAAAACTCCAGGAAGGCCCAAGTAAGGTGACGTATTTTTTTGTTTTCAGTGATGAGCTGCCATGATGCTCTAAAGTGTGGAAGATATGATCTTCACACCTGTGGTCTATCCTAAGCGCCCTGGACCTCGGTAGTATTGTGCGTTTTCGAGAAAGGTGAGATCTGATACAAACAATGCGATGAAGATTTGGGACGCAGCCTACAGAGTAATTCCTCTGTAGTTATTCAAGCCATTTTTGCAACCTTTCTTATAAATAGGAACTATGATGCCACTGTTCCAGGCTTTGGGTGTGTTTTGAAGGTATAGGAACCTATCAAATAAACCCGTTAATGACTTTATCAAGCTGTCGCCCCAGTTTTCAAACGCTCATTTGTAATCATATCAGACCCTGAGATTATTAATTTTGGCATGGCAAACAGCATCCTTAACGTCATCAAAAGAAACGTGGAGGTCATTAATAAGGTCAGTCGGTTCATTATCTTGTTATCAAGATACACAACCTTCTAATACCACTAATGGCGCAGATATACTCTTGATTAGATGTATTGTTTAGTTACCTATTCAGTTTACCCCAAAAGTATTCCAATAACGATTGAATACACTCTTTCATAACGTTCTTGTCGGTGGTGATGTGATCTAAACCGGAACTTCAGACTGTTTATTATTATCCCTTGTCTTAGACACTCAATTCCTTCCAAAGTCCCGACAAGAGGGCCCGCCCGCTTTAGAAATTTTCACACTTATGTCAACACGCATTTCCATGTTTTCTGAATGAGATCTTTGCCCTTAACTTTTTTATATTAATAATCCTCCAGAGCGCATCTCACCTTCTTTGTTGTGACTATCGTGCTTTGCCCACTACGGTGCGTTTTACAAAGCACGCTTCCTGTCTTGAATGGCTTCATCAATGGAGTTACACCACCATTGTTTCCCGGACTTGCAAACATCTTTAAAGCCAATTTGTCATTAGAACAGAAGATTAGGGAGTGCTCCAGGTATTCCAAAGGGCGTCAAATCATTGAAAGAGCCAAATCCAATCGTCAAATTTGTTGGAAAAGCGATTTTGAATGCTGACCAGTCTTGATTATAGGAAATATTCCACATTTTATGTTTAACATTAGTATAGAGTTATTATGTTAGTAGCACCCAACTAGATGATAAGTATAACATATGATCGATGCCCAGGATGGAAATCCTATCTCATCAAAACCAATTTTATCATTAAAACGATCGGTGGTATTACGACGACAGAAAACATAATCCATACAGTTTCTCCCGAGTGTGCATAAACCAAGTAAATTTGCCATGACATTTACGGGAACAATTAACGATATTAAGATTCGCATATTCACAAAAATCTAATTAATCTTCGCCATTTGAATTTCTAACAGGGTCTCCGCCAAAGATTGTGTCACCAAATTCTGCCGTTGAATCGCCCATAATCAGAATATGAGGAGTGACGTCGCTATCATTTTCGAGCTGGATAATTTCACTTAGCAATGATTGGACATTTCATTAACTAATCCGGTCGCAACCGGGACTGGAAAGTAGGAACAGCAGATTGACAATTTGACTCTTTGACTTGGACACGAATCCAAAGCCTATCATAGTCATCTGAGCGAGAATTAAATAACATTATAATCAACAACGGCAATATATCAGATACAAGGAAACCACCCCGCCACCACCTTATGCAACTATGTCTTAACATACCAATGAAACCGTTAATATTAAACATTATCTACTTACAAAAAGGTTTCGGGCAATACCAAATAATCATACTTGATCATAGACAAAAACTTTCTAACATAATAAATCTTTGGTTGAAACACGGTTTACATTATTAAAGCAATATTAAATGGTTATTAGATCGCCATTTTGTAGGCCCACGTAGTTTAGAACGATTACAGCGTCTAACACGTTTACGAGTAGGGGGGGGGGCCTACGAATAGGTTCACTACAAACATCAAAACATCAAATGATCATTATTCTGGTTAAATAAGAAGTGGTGCATTCATATTTAAAACATTAACATATTTACAGAATGGAGAGTCAAAAACATTTCAGATATACGTTGCCGGCTTCCATTTCTCTGGAAAAGCCAGAGACGGCAACTCTCTTTGCCGAGTCCCTAATCAAGGCACACAAGTTTTGTCCCTGCTTGTGACCAAAACGACCACATGTGAAACATTCACTAGGTTTGCTAAAATTACAGTCCTTATTCTGGTGATTACGTTCTCCGCAGTGATAACATCATCTTCTTGTGGATTACTAGGTCTTTGAGCAGGAGTACGTCCGTAATTCCTACGACGAATGTGTAAATGTGAAATTGTGTCAGTTCTACCAAATAACATTGGTAAAAACAGTGGGTGACATAACGATGTGTACACGCAATCTGATACCTGATCTACTGTGTTGTGGGATTATGGTGAAAAATCATTTAAACCTTTTCATCTCCCACTTTATGGGCACTTAAGGCACTCAAAGGGCTTCCGTGCTGTTGTTTATGCATGCCCGATCTAAATTGACTATGTTTAGGCCTACGTGCGAATATAGAAAAAATAAATAATGATTTCTTGTACAAGTTAGTTTTAACCAGAGAATGTTGAAATTAGAAAAACACACACGCAACACACACTTTGATATCTTAAAACATGACATTAGCTTATTTGTTGGTATTGGATGACCATGTCCGTGTAAATTGAAAATTGTGAACTGAGAATTAAGCTATAAATGGATAGTAGAGTTAAAGATAGCACATGACCCAAAAAAATTGCAAACAGAGGTTTTGCATTTTCTGGTAGATTAAGGATAGCTTAACAATATATCAAAAGTTGCACAAAATCGAAGTCCAGAAAAGTGTTCAAACTATGACATAAACAAAATGGCCCACCATCCGCCATTTTGAACAACATAAATCCTCACAGATATGGCAATAAATGAGCTAAAGGACAAACAAGATGTCATTCCTAATATTCTAGGCATAACAAATCATTAAAAAGGGTTTTAGTAGTGAGATAGTCATCTTGACCTCGAAATCAATATGGCCGCCATCCGCCAGGTTGGAAAAGTACAAATTCTTGTATCTCTGGTACCGGATGGGCCAAAACGACAAAACAAAGTATGTAATTTCCTATCAATTCTAGATATCAAATCCATTAAAATGGCCTTTATGAAGTTGAGATATCCTCTTGACCTCTAAATCAATATGGCTGCCATCGCCATGTTGGGAAATTACAACTTCTGTATCGCGGTTCGGATGGGCCAAAACGACAAACAAAATGTCCATTTCCTATTATTTCTAGCATAAACAAATCTATTAAAATGGGGTTTGGAAGTTGAGATACCCTCTTGACCTCTAAATCCCTATGGCCTACATCCACCATGTTTAAAAGTACAAATTATTTATTCTCGGGCCCAAAAGGGCAATATAGTTGTTATTTTTTTATTAATGTAGCATACGAAATACATGAAGATGGTTGTTGTAAAGTTATGAGAGCACCTTGACTTCTTCAAAAATGGCCACTGTCCGCCATTTAAAAAGTGAACCATAAACCTACTGTAAGCATCAGACAGATTACAATGGCAAATGAGGTAATTTCTATCCAGCCGCTTACAAATTTAAATTGACATTA